>CAUYRT010027036.1:0-11129 GCA_963574885.1 Lepilemur ruficaudatus | reverse complement strand
GGAGGCTGAGGCAGAAGGATTGCTTGAGCCCAGGAGTTTGAGGTTGCTGTGAGCTAGGCTGACGCCACGGCACTCACTCTAGCCCGGGCAACAGAGCGAGACTCTGTCTCAAAAAAAAAAAAAAAGAAAAGAAAAAGAAACAAGCATTCCCTGGTACTAACTGATCAACACTTTTGTGCACACATGCATGTAAAATTTTTCAGGTGTCGGGCAGGTGGGTGGGGGAGGAGGGGATGGGTAAATTCACACCTAATGGGTGCGATGCGCACTGTCTCGGGGATGGGCACACTTGTAGCTATTACTCGGGCGGCACAAAGGCAATGTATGTAACCTAAACGTTTGTACCCCCGTAATATTTTGGGGGGAAAAAAGAGAAACAAGCATTCCCCAAAGAAAAAGGAAAAGAAAACAAAATAAAAACCTACCCCAGGGATCCCAAGGTTACCTTTAGGGAAACAAATAGATAAATGGATAAAGAAAGCAGCTTTAGGAACTAAGGTGAAATTAAATTTTGTTTCAACTTTAATGTCTTGTTTGTTTATATGAAAAGAGAAAGAAATATTAATAAGTGAACTGACAAAAAACCACCCCCCAAAACTGGGAATTTGTCTGTATTTTGTAAGAGAAAGCGTAGAATCCATCTGTAAAGGGAAAAACGGTATCTGTAGATACAGCTATAGACTGATTAGGTGAAATTCACTCAGAAGAGCTTCAAAAGTGTTAGTTTAAGGGAAGGAAGACCCTTTATCTGAGAAAACAGTTTTTGGAAATCCTACCAGAGACCTAAGATTTAAACCTCTCAGACTAGATTAAGGTGACAAATATATTTTCATTTATGAATTAGAAATATTTTATATTTTTTGTTGTCTTTGTTCTACGAAGTATTTCACCTCACTAACAAACTACTTGTGGTTGGTTGGTTTGTATGTATGTGTTTATTGCTATGTATGCATGCATGTATGTATTGCTATTTTTAAAAAAGGTACGGCAAAATCAAGTTATCCATTCTGCTCTGATGGATCTGTCTGACAGCATGGACCTAAGAAAACTGGACTACCAAGACCTCATTAAGTCACTACCAATCTTTCACCTGACAGCCATAACTGAAGGTTGACGAAAGGCTCCCAGCAAAGAAAAGCAAACACTTCGGCTGGCACTTATCTCTTATTTCAAACTTCCTAACAAACAGTGAGAGACTACCTCACAGAACATTATCAGTCATTTAAAATGAAATTGCAAAGACTGTGTAGCAACATGGAAAACTGTTTCCATGATACAAGTAAAAGTACATAAAAGTGGTATATCCTGTGTGACTATAACTATGTTATAAATTAAATGCACATGAAAACAATATGAAGAGCAATAATAAAATGATAATTTTATGCCATGGTGTAAGTGATTTTCTCTCCCAATTTTCTGAAATGTTATATTGCTTTTTGACTCCTTAAAATTTTGCAAATAATTCATGGCTATTATAAAAAATTTTAGAAACATGGGATGAGGAGGGAATGATGAAGAGGATAAGGAGAAAGTGAAGACGACAAACATAAATTTAAAATTTCCTATAATCCCACCACTTTGGGATAAGCTCCTGTTCAAGTTTTGCATATATCCTTTGATAAAGTTTCTACATGTAGACTCCATACATTTCATAAAAATGAGACATCACACATGGTCTTGTATTACAAAGTACCATGCATGTTGCTTTTCTAATTAACCTCTTTCCGTACTGATAAAGAAATACACCTACCTACATAATAATTTTTAGGTGTTGAATCTGTATGATTAGATCAAAATATATTGTTGGAATCTGGATTTTTTTTTCATGCTTATAAACAATACTGTTATAAATAAACATTTCTGTAACTAAATCTTTGTACGTATCCTTATCTACAGTCATGTACCGCATGAAATGTGGTCAACAAAGAATTGTGTATATAATATGATGGTGGTCCCAGGAGATTATAATATGGTATTTTTACTGTACCTTTTCCATGTTTAGATACACAAATACTTACCATTGTGTTACAATTGCCTATAGTATTCAGTACAGTAACATGCTATACAGGTTTTAGCCTAGGAGCAATAGGCTGTACCATGTAGCTTAGGTGTGCAGTAGGCTATGCCATCTGGTCTGTGTAAATACACTCTATGACATTCACATGATGATGAAATCGCCTAACGATGCATTTCTCAGAACGGATCCTTGTCTTAAGAGACACATGACCATATTAAATTTTCTTATATCCTCATCAGTATTTGGTATATATAATTGCCAACTTCTTTTTGGGTCCAATTTGGGGCTTTTTCTCTTTTAATGTGTTTGCTTGCTATTTACAGTTTGCCTTTGTAAATTATCTGTTTGGGATCTCTGTCTGTACTTAATTGGAGTGTTTGCCTTTTTCATAGTGATCAGTAATAGCACCCTATTTATATTGGTTGCAGATTTTTTTCCTATTATGTAATTTGCCTTCTAATTTAGTTTATGATATTTGCTAGCCTACTAAAATTTTTTGTTTTTATTATATCAAATTTATCAATCTTTCTCTATTTGCATTCTAACTCAGGTGTTATGCTTACAACCATTTTTCTGCTATTATAATAAATAAATAAAAGAACAAAACAGGATAAGTAGTAAGAAAACATTAGAAACACAGTCTCAGTGAAAAACCCCATCACTTACTAAGGCCTTGGCACAGTCTAGTCCCCAACTATGAACACAGTCAATTTCAATAGATAATTTAGTAGTGACAATTTGTCAACTACTACACACCGCCTGTGTGAAGCATGCCCTAATACCTTAAATTCGTATACAGTATGTTGCAAATGTGCAAAATGACACAACGCCTATGGAATGGAAATTTTCAATATCTAGAGAAATTACAAATGCATTTATCCTCTTCACTAAGTGATGCCATTTCTGGGATTTGGTCCTACAGATACATAGTGCAGATACATAGTACTTGCATGCACACAATATGTATTTATGTGCAACAATAGCTAATACTTATTCAGCACTTACTATGTGCCAGGCACTGTTCTAAGCACTGTACATATATTAATTCACTATAATAGTTTGTAATAGCAAAAGGCTGAAACAACTGAGTTCTATTAGTGAGGGAAGTGGTTAAATAAACTAAGGTACATGCAGACAGTGGAAGATAATGAAGATGTACTGATGTGGAAACGTACAGATAAGGAAATGCCTCCAAGACATGCTGTTAAGTGAAGTGAGAGCAAGATGCAGAGCAGGGTGTAAGGTATGCTACCACTAGGGTAAAAAAAAGGAGGCAATAATATTTATATATGTATATATATTTGCACTAAAAAAAAAAAAAGAAAAAAGAAAAGCTCTATCAGAAACTAATAGAAATGGTAACCTGAGAGAGGAGGGGAATGGAGAGTGTCAGAGATGGAAACAAGATTCTTCTTTATAAACCCTTTGTTATTTTGATTTTGGAACAATGTGATTTTATTATCTATTAAAAGAATTACACTTGAGAAAACAAAACACACACACACCATGCAGACCTTACACTTCACAGTGCAATTTCACATACACTACCCTTGTTTTGATTTTAATCCTCACAACATAATTAGGGCTGGCTTTGGTTGTCTAAAGTCACACAGCCAGTAAGTAAAGCCCGCATCAAACCCATATTTTCACCTCAAATTTTTCACAGGGTTCAGCTTCCTCCAATAGAGCAGTCAGTGGCAAAGACAGTTGGCAGGTAGTTATGGCTTCAGCAACAGATAACAGTATTTCATCTAGCTCAGACGTCTGTTTGGAACCAACTTCATCTGCTGGGTCCATTAATGAGGTTATGCATGTATGTATTTATGTATCGATTGATTGATGGGGGTCTCCCTGTGTTGCCCAGGCTGGAATCAAACTCCTGGGCCCAAGGAGCCTGGACCTCCCCTGTCAGCCTAAGTAACTGGGACCGCAGGCATGTGCCACTGTGCCCACCAGGTATTTTTTAATTTTTAAATCAAAGAGATGCCATGTGTTCTAAGTGCATGTATTTACATAGATGGATAACAAGATGGGCTGGATGTTTTAAAAAAAGTCAGAAGGGAACCAAAACAACCATTTATAATTATGATTGCCATTTCAACAGTGATACGATAAGAAGCTTCTTTTTCCTCCAGAGTAAACATAAAAGTCCAGCTACGTGGTGAGGATCCAGCTGTTTGTGAATCATTTGCTGATAAAAGAGATATACTTATAGCCGGATATTACTTGTGGCCTCTTTCAGAAACAAAGGCTAAAGAAGGTACTGTTTCCCTGGCAAAGACACTAGGAAAAACGCAGAGTGGAAAATGTGGTAGAGAAAAGGGGTTGTTTTGGTTTGTGGTTTGTATTTTTTTAAACCATCAAAGCACAGCAAAGTTCAGTCAGCAGAAGTGTACACATCCTGAGGAAGTGCCCTCTACTAAGGAGCCAAGAAGAAGCCTGTTCACCTCGCAGCTGATTTCTCCTTCCCCTAGACCCGTGAGCACGATCCAGGCAAGCCTGAGAACACACGTAACTCTGCCAGGATCTCTGACGTTGAACCAGGAGAGGAAAGCGCAACTTTAGATGTCATCCAAGGGTCTGTTTTCCCACTGAAACTCAATGACTTTTCTCTAACCCCAAAACTATCACTACCCCTATGTGTTTCCGGTAAAGCCTCCTTTTTGGTCTTTCCTCAAAAGCTCTGTGGATGGCAGGCTGCGTTATTTCTTGGCCTCACTCCTCTGACCTGTCCAAAGCAAGCTCTAAATGCCAAGAGCTGCCCTTCTCAACTACCATTTCTCTGGCTGGCCTCCCCCTCCCTTTTCAAAAACAGCCACAGCTCTAACGTTCTCCCTAAAACTCCACTCACCCTTGAAGAATCCCTAAGGAGCCCTCACAGATCACTTACTCACCATCTCCCTGCAGTTTCCTCCCTGCATTAGTCTGCACTTATGTTTATGTTTTACATATTCATTCTTATAATAGATTACAAACACCATATGGAGCAAGATTCACACCGCAACTGTCCCAGCTTTAATTCCCCCCACTGCCACTACATCCAGCCTTTGAAGGAATTAAGTACTAACATGAAGCTGATGTGGCATAACAGGACAGTTGGGCTTGCACCCTCACCCCTCCTAAAGTTTCCAAAAACTACCTTCAAGTCCAACCCAATAGCCTTTTCCCTGGACTCATTTTCTGTCTACTCTGCGTACCACCACTATTTACTTGCACGTTCCCCTGACACCATGTAGCCCCTTGACTTCTGAGGTGTCTCTCCAAATGCTCACTCTTTTCAACAACCTCAGCTTCACTGTCTTCCTACTGTCTCCCTACTGACAGAGGCCCTACCTAATTCTATCTTTTTCTCTGTCATCTGCCTTCTTGGAAAAATCACCCCTTCTTTGCTTTTCTCGGTCTATTTATCCTATATCTTACACTCCGAGGAGCACACCATGAATGCCACTTCTGTCAAATCATAGCTCTCTTCAAATCCCCTTCCTGTGTCACAGGTGAATAAGTACAAATCCCTCTGAGGGTCAGAGACATTCATTCCACCATGGCCTATGTACGGTTCCCTGCACCCCATCAATAAATGTGAGCTGATGCTACTGCTAATGGTTTTTCCTCAGCACCAGGTTTATTCACCTCCACTGCTCTTTCTCACGAAACTAGGCCCTCACTAGGGGTTATCCATCCAGTAAACTAGTGATGTAGCACAATGGTCACACTAGGAGACTGAAGTTTTAGAGACCTGAAGCTGGAACCATGAAGCAAGTTAGAAAGCCCTCTTCCAGAAGGGAAAGGTTAGAGAGCCTTATGTTCTTGTGCTCTTGCCCTCATTAGTCTACAGATAACATTAACAACAGTAGCAATGACAGCCAATTTTTCATGATTCTCACAACTCTGTGAGATAGGTATAAATAATTATTCCTCTTTTATGGACGAGAAAGCTGAGGCTCAGAGGTTAAATATCATGACCAAGGTTACACAGCCAATAGGTGGGAGACGGAATGACACTCAGGTTGTCTGGCTCCAGATTCTGTGCTTACCCTCTATCCTTCTTAAACCAATGCAAACATACCTTGGAAACAATCTGGTGAAAATTATACATCCTCTCTACAGGAGAAAGCACATAGATGCACAAAAGTCTACATTAAATATGAAGGAGTTTCTCCCTGAAGCTGATGCCTCATTGCAGGTTAGATGCCTCTGTCCCAAGTTTGTCCCTGTCCACACAATGATAGCCCTCTCCTAGTCACATGCTTTGATAGGGAAACACCAGTGAACCGGAGAGTGCATGCTTCCTTTATTCTACTCGCATGTACTATTTTTTAGCCCAAGACATGCAGGCTCTTTGGTTAATAAAGATAGACAATGTGAAGTCCTTCTAAAAAAACTCAGATATCCAAATTTGATGGTAACAGTTCTTTTCCCAAGCCTGAAGAGATATGAAAACCCTCTGAGACCACGAAACAAATTTATATCTTGCCCCTTTGTATGAAATCAGAAACCTCTGCTTTTAGCTCATACAATTTACTCTTATTTCAGTAAGTTCAGCTCAACACTGTCTATATTATTTGTGCTAGAAATCCAGAACTGAACCTCAAACAGATCTGCAAATAATTGTCTTCATCAGTAATACACACTTTTAGGTAAGTTGCCTGTGTCAAATTAAGAGATTTGAATTTTAATTCTCTGTCTGATCCTGTGCAAAATAAGTCAAAACTCTAAAAAAGTTTCGGTTTCTTCACATAAAACATGGGTATAATCATCCACATTCACATCCCGAGTTACTCTACTATAATACCACGAGGAGAAATAAATACAAATACGTTAGCAGACTGTGAATTCTTACGAAGCAAGATGCTAACTGTATGGCCTGAGTATCTGACAGAAATATGGAATATTCATTAACCTCTTTAGATTTACATAACAGTATACAATTTGAAAATTGCTTTCATACATTATTTCATTTGATGGCTATATACACACAAACTGTAGGACCTCATAAAGAAACAGAGTGACTATCCATGTTACTGATAGAGAAATGTGAAACCATAAGGAGTTCTATAATCAAGAATTAAGTATTAACTATCTCTCCACAACTCACCTGGGTTGGTTCCATCATATAACATATGAAGAAAATGACGAGCTTTATGCCTAACTTTGAACATACTGTCTCCAAAGTCACACGTGATATAGTTTGGCTGGTGAGGCAATTAAAGGTCATAATATTGGTTTTAGGAAGCAGCAGAAATCCAGATATAATCTGAACTGGTCACATAAATTTCTTTTCAGATTAATCTATAACATGCCAAAGTCTCTTTAACTGAAATCACCAAGAGGCTCCTTTTTAGGAGGAAGTCTAGAAATTTTATTAAAATGAAATCAGGAACAGAGAAGCTCATTTGTAAGAAAGATGAAAAATGTGGGTTAAAAACAATTTCAAATGATCATGCATCTGAAAAGCACAAAAGTAATTTGAAAAATGAAAAACTTATCTTGGTTCAAAATGAAAACAAGGAGACAAAATTTTTAGAAGATAAATATTTTCCTCCAGTGAACATTGCAGAATTAGAAAATAATATCTTCCCTACCCTCATTTAAAAGTTGCATTACTCAGCATATTGAGAAATTAGACTAAATAAGCATTAAGAACTATGTTATGATAATTACACATTCAGAGCTCTGCTGTATCAGGGCTTTAGAACTGGAACATAATCTCATGACTAAATGAAACAATCACAAAGAAGTAAAGTTCCATAGCAAGACGGTTCATTAGACAGACCATCCAAGAATTTAATTTACTAACTATCAAAAACACTGTTATATGCATGGCAGAATCTTGATAACTATTAAAGCTGGGTAATAGGCATATTGGGGGTTCCTTAATTCAATTGTTTACATATGTTTGAAATTGTTCAGTATAAAAAGTTAAGAAAAATCAAAAAACCTTGTTATCAAGCACCATGGACAAAATAATTCAGGGAAATTTTGGATGGCCGCATACAGTTTCTTACTTGTCCAATTCACAATGTGCTAACGTTGGATACAAACCCTCACAAGATGCTCCACTCCCCGCTCGTTATTCAGCTTCCTAGCCATAAATGATGCACTAAGAGCCTTTTCTCCTGACTTCAGACATCTACGTGACATTGCCAGTTTTATCTCCCCTCTGCTACTGTTTCTGGTCACCAGTGACCATGAACTGACCTGTTATTTCCATAAGTGGACTAGATGCTACTAGAACAGAGAAATTGAGAGAAAGCACAGTTTAATGGTTAAGAAAACTGGCTCTGGTGTCAGACTATCTGGGTTATAATTCTGGTTCTACCACTCATTAGCTAGGGGACCTGCAGGTCACGTTGGCTTAAAGATTCAGCTCTTCTCAGATGAATTTCTAAGAAAGAATGAGAGGAACCAAAGATATTTTCTCTATTTTATATTCTTAAATATTTTACAAAATATTTTATTCTATCAACTTTTCAAAATGAAAATATACAAATTCCAAGGTCTGTTCCCTCATCTAACTGTGAAATCCATTTCTGATATAATCCATAAATAAGGTACAAAATACATATAGTCAAGTATTTCAAGAAACAGGGGAGAAAAGAAACCACGTTGGTGTACATGTTAGACGTGCATCCAATTTTCAGGATAGCTGACTATGAATACTATAATTCACCAACATGAAGTAACTCAATTGCTACAGTAAAGCAAAAACTAATTTCTCCTTTCATGTCTCTCCTGGTCAGAAAGAACCCTCTTTCCAATTTGTGAAACAGTATTTGATTTACATAATAGCCTCTGGGCAGGAAGGCCCATGAACATGACCACAGGGAGGAGCAGAGTGAGGGCTGGAGAGAGGACAAGGGCAGCTTGCCCAGGTATCTCTGCTCTGTTATCTCCAGCTTATGTTATCAACACTATTTTTCACAAACATCAATCTTAACAGGCAGAAATCCCAAAGAGAATAGTAACAAACTGTTAACAATGTTATCTACAGAAACAAAATCCTAGTAATGCTTCTTAAGGTTGTCACGTCTCCTGAAAGCATAAACAGAGGTCCTGCCTTGGACGTGCTAGTCAATGTCCAACAGGATGACAGACAAGAAGGCTCTGCTGGGGTAAACACACACTGCCAATATCATAACATACTACAAGCTCTCCCAAGGCCAGGCCAAGTGTGCCAATTCAATTAGATCATGTTTTCTTTCCTTCCTTCCTGTTAAGTCAGAAAGAACATTACCAAGAAATACGTGAGAATAATTTATTTTGGCTTTGAATGAACTATTCCCAACTCTACTCCACTTCAATTTCTTATCTTTTGGCTCTTTACTGAAATGCTTTGCTCTTTATAATCTCAAACATTTCAGTTATTTGAGAACAACAAAAAGTTAGTTTAATCTTTACTAGATAGCTACAGATTTCACTGGGAAGGATTACAGGCAGATTGCAGGGATCAAGACACCACTTTTCTCAGCATAATAAAGGAATGAGTAGGTCAGCAGAGGCAAAACTTTTATTGAGTAGGAGTAAAGGGGAAAAGTTAAATGAAAAAAAATAGCAAAGTGGTCCAGAATTCTCTTTAAGAGCGAGTATTTAGGTTCAGAGTATTAGAGACAACAATTCACACTACATAGAACACAAAGCATTTTCCTGAATTGACAAGTGTTTGTCCTCTCTTAAATGGATATCACTACTATCTACAAACTGAACAACTGTTACAGATGGAAAAATATCAAAAAAGCAACCCAATGGATCCACGCTCATCTAAACAAACCATAACTTTAGTCCTTTTCCTAGATGCTAACCTATATGATAACAAATCCAATTACAGGGACCAAATTAGACCAGAAATGAAACAGAAGCTACAAAGGTTCATCTGAAGCAACAGAAAAACAATTTTAACCCAGTATCTTATGTTTGCTACAAATAATCAAATCCTTCCAATTTAAGACAAGCATCTATATCTTGATTATCACCGATTTATAGATATTACTAAACTGTGAGTTATTTTTAATCTTTCTGCTAGTTTTGCTGGGGTTTAAACTCCTGACTCCAATATACATGTGTCTTAAAATGAAATTCACCTTATAAAAAAATTCACCAATTTAAAAATGTTGCAGGCCAGGTGTGGTGGCTCACGCCTGTAATCCTAGCACTTTGGGAGGTTGAGGCAGGAGGATTGCTTGAGCTCAGGAGTTTGAGGCCAGCCTGAGCAAGAGTGAGACCCTGTTTCTACTAAATATAGAAAAATTAGCAGGGCATCAGGGTATGCACCTGTAGTCCCAGCTACTCAGGAGGCTGAGGCAGGAGGATTGCTTGAGTCCAGGAGTTTGAGGGTGCAGCAAGCTGTGATGACACTACTGCACTCTACTGAGGACGACAAAGTGAGACCCTAGACCGGCGCAGTGGCTCACACCTGTAATACTAGCACTCTAGGAGGCCGAGGCAGGCAGATCGTTTGAGTTCAGGAGTTCGAGGCCAGCCTGGGCAAGAGCAAGACCCCGTCTCTACCAAAAATAGAAAAAATTAGCCGGGCATGGTAGCGCATGCCTGTAGTCCCAGCTACTCAGGAGGCTGAGGCAGAAGGATGGCTTGAGCCCAGGAATTTGAGGTTGCTGTGAGCTAGTCTGACACCACGGCACTATAGCCGGGGCAACAGAGGGGGGAAAAAAAAACCAGAGTGAGACTCTATCTCAAAAAATAAAAAAAAAATGAAACGAAAATTGAACCTCACTTCCCCCACATAAAAAATTAATTAATTTAAAAAATGGTGCATTTTAGGCTGGGCGCAGTGGCTCACGCCTGTAATCCTAGCACTCTGGGAGGCCGAGGTGGGCGGATAGCTCAAGGTCAGGAGTTCAAAACCAGCCTGAGCAAGAGCGAGACCTCGTCTCTACTATAAATACAAAGAAATTAATTGGCTAACTAAAAAATATATATATAAAAAAAATTAGCCGGGCATGGTGGTGCATGCCTGTAGTCCCAGCTACTTGGGAAGCTGAGGCAGGAGGATCGCCTGAGCCCAGGAGTTTGAGGTTGCTGTGAGCTAGGCTGACGCCACGGCACTCACTCTAGCCTGGGCAGCAGAGTGAGACTCTGTCTCAAAAAAAAAAAAAAA
>CAUYRT010027035.1:0-32226 GCA_963574885.1 Lepilemur ruficaudatus | reverse complement strand
AATTAGCCGGGCATGGTGGCGCATGCCTGTAGTCCCAGCTACTGGGGAGGCTGAGGCAGAAGGATTGCTTGAGCCCAGGAGTTTGAGGTTGCTGTGAGCGAGGCTGATGCCACGGCACTCTACTCTGGGCAACAAAATGAGACTCTGTCTCAAAAAAAGAAGGACCAGGTGGCTGTCTGGGCCCTCTGTGAGTCCACACTTAAATTGAATTTGCATCCTTTTAGATATCAATTTTGTTTTTCCAAATCAGATGCATTGCACTATTTAGCAAATAGGTCACCTTAAGAGAGTTGACTTGGATCAATCTTACAGAGTTCACTCAAGTTACATGTCCTAACAGTTTCAGCACTAGCTGATCTAGCATAAAAATCTGCTAGGGCATTCCTGTGACATTCAGGTTCAGTTTTACAGGTTGAGCTTCAATCTTAACAATGACAATCTGTGAAAGTAGCAGGATCGCAGAAAGGAGTTCATCTATTTGGAGTCCATTTTTTGATGGGGGTCCTGCTAGAAGTGAGAAACCCTCATTGTTTCCATAAAATGCCAAAATTGTGTAGTATCCAAAAGCATATCTGCTATTTGTGTAAATATTTACTGATTTGTCTTTAGCTATATGGCAAGCTTAGGTGAGGGCAAAAAGCTCCACGGGCTGAGCTGACTTAAGTTGAAGAAGTGTTTCCTTCTCTATTAACTCATTTTGGGTAGTAATTGGCCTATCCTGCCTAATATTTTCATTCTGAATTTTTGGCATCAACAAAAAGTATTATCTCGGGATTATCTAATGGAGTATCTTGTAAATCAACACAAGGGACTATTTCCAAGGCAACACTCACACAATTGTGATCTTCACCATTGTCAGGCTGAGTTAATAGAGTAGCAAGGTTAAGTAGATTGCAGTATTTGACATGGAGATTAGAGGGAGATGGGAGAAGAATTTCCTAAGATAATTAATCTACTTGCTGGAAAATACTGAGTTTGGTTGGAATTTAGTAGACTTTCCACAGCATGTGGGGCTTGAAAATTAAATTCACTCACAGCTCAGATGAATCTTCTACTGCTTTCAGATAATTTGAATAGGTCTTAACTGCTGGATCTAATTGCAGGATCTAATTGCTGGATCTAATATGCAACGGGCCTATGTTCTCCTCCATGTTCTTGGGTGAGAATTCCTAATGCACGATTGTCACATTCATGAACAAACAAGGTTAAAGGATTAATGTAATTTGGAAGCCCTAAAGCTTGGGGTTGTTGTAAGATCAATTTCATTTGGTTAAAAGCCTGTTCAGGACTGTCTTCCCAAGGTAAGACTCTGGTACTGCTCTACTGAGCTCATACAATGGTGAGACCATTAAGGAAAAATTCAAAACCCAGGATTGCAATATCCTGTAAGTCCAGAAAATCTCTGAATTGTCTTTTAGATGTAAGCTGAGGAAAACTTCAAATAGTTTTTATTCTCTTAGGTAAGAGAAAACCTCCTTCAGCAGTCAAGTCATGTCCCATATAGCGAACTTTTTCTCATGAAAATGGAAATTTTTTCATTGAAGCCTTGTGGTCTTTATATGTGAGTTGCCATACCAAATGAATTGAATCAATTTCAGAGCACTTTTAGTGGGGGAGCATAGCAATAGGTTATCTGCATATGGAATAAGAGTAGAATTTCGAGGACATTGTAGGGTTATTAAGTCCTGATGCAATGCCTGGGAAAAGTACAAATGGGCTGCAGTAAACTCTTGTGGTGTACAGTTCATGTACACTCCTGATTTTTTCAAGTAAAAGCAAGCAAGCATTGACTCTATGAACTGTAACGCTAAAGAAGGCAGAACAGAGGTATAGTACCATGAACTACTTTGAATCAGTGGGTATATTTGATAATAAAGTATTAGGATTCAGGACTACAGGAAAATTTGGTATTATAAGTGTATTAATTGCCTGTAAATCTTTTTTTTTTTTTTAAAGCCTGGTCAAGTTTGCCTGTAAATCTTGAACAAATCTTCAAACTTGTCCATTCGGTTTTTTTATTTTTTGAGTGTTTTTCCCCCTCTATTTATTATTTTTCACATTTTGAATAAAATACATTCAGTGAGTTATATAAAGTGCACAAATCATATGTACATCTCAAAAAATTTTTACTTATGTATACACCTGCATAAATACCACCTAGATCAAGATTTAAAACATTTCCATCACTCCAGAATGTATCCTTATGTTCCTTCTCAGTCAATACTTCCATCAGATCTATATATAGCCACTGTCCTGACCTCTACCACTGCAGATTAGCTTTCTGTAGACATTTTTTTGTAGATAAGTAGACATGTTATATTTTATAGAATTGATAGGATAAACAGAGGAGCAAAACAAGGAGTGCTAGCTTATTCTGTTTCTGAGAATATGAAAGTCACTGTGTTTATCAACCACTTAAATATCAAAAAGCCAGGATTTTTTTTCTTTATTGGGAGACATTTTATTACAGATTCAATCTCATTAGTCAAAATTGGTCTGTTCAGATTTTCTATTTCTTCTTGGTTTAGTCTTGGTAGGTTGTTATTATATGTGTCCAGGAACTTATCTATTTCTGTTAAGTTTTCTCATTTGTTGGTGTGTAATTGTAATAGTCTGTAATGATCCTTTGTATTTATGTGGCATCAGTTTGTAATATCTCTTACATTTAATATTTCTGATTTTAATTATTTGGGTATTTTTTTTCTTGGTTAGTCTAGCTAATGGTTTGTCATTTTTTTTATCTTTTCAAAAAACAACTTTCATTGATCTTTTGTTTGTTTTTTATTATTGTTTTTATTTCTTTATTTCTGCTCTGATCTTTATTATTTCTTTACTTCTACTAACTTTGGGTTTGTTTTTTTCTTGTTTTTCTAGTGCCTTGAGATGCATCATTAGGTTGTTTATTTGAAATGTTCTACTTTTTTGATGTAGGTGTTTATTGCTATAAACTTCCCCCTTAATACTGCTTTTGCTGTATCCAATAAGTTTGATATATTGTGTTGCTGTTTTTCATTTGTTTTGAGAGATTTTAAAATTTTCTTATTAATTTCATTGACTAGTTAGTCATTCAGGACAATGTTGTTAAATTTCCATGTATTTGTAAAATTTCAAAAGTTCCTCGTTACTAATTTCTAGTTTTATTTCACTGAGATCAGAAAAGGTACTGGAAGCCAGATGCAGTGGTATGTGCCTGTAGTCTCAGCTATTCAGGAGGCTGAGGCAGGAGGATTGCTTGAGCCCAGGAATTAAAGGCTGCAGTGCACTATGATTTACACCTGTGAGTAGCTACTGACCTCTAGCCTGAGCAACATAGCAAGGACCCATCTCTAAAAATGAAAGAAAGAAAGAAAAAAAACACTTGATATGACTTCAATTCTTTTAAATTTGTTGAGAGTTGTTTTGGGACCTAACATGTAGTCTATTCTGGAGGATGTTCCATATGTTGATGAAGAAAATGTGTATTCTGCAGCTATTGGATGAAATATTCTATAAATGTCTGTTAGGTCCTTTTGGTCTAAAGTGCAGTTTAAATCCAATGTTTCTTTGTTGATTTTCTGTCTAGGTGATCTGTCCAATGCTGAGAATAGGGTGTTGAAGTCCCCAGCTATTATTATATTGCATCCTGTCTCTCCCTCTAGATATAATCATATTTGGTTTATATAGCTGGATATTCTGGTGTTGGGTGCATATATATTTACAATTGTTATATTCTTTTCCTGAGTTGATCTTGTTATCATTATGTGATGACCTAATCTCTTTTTATAGTTTTTTACTTAAATTCTGTTTTATTTGATATAGCTACTCCTGCTTGCTTTTGGTTTTCATTTGCATGGAATATATTTTTCCATTTCTTCACTTTTAGTCTATGTGTGTCTTTACAGGTGAAGTGTTTTTGTTTTTGTTTTTGTTTTTTTTGTAGGCAGCATATAATTAGGTCATTTAAAAAATATCCATTCAGCTAGTCTGTATCTTCTACATGGGAAATTTAATGTTTTACATTCAAGATTGTAATTGATAAGTGAGGACTTATTCCTGTCAGTTTCCTAATTATTTTCTGGTTGTTTCGTACATCCTTTGTTCCTTTCTTCCCCTCTTATTTTCACTGTGGTTTGGTGGTTTTCTGTAGTGGTAACATTTGACTTGTTTATCTTGCTAATTAGTAGATCTCCTCTACCAATGAATTTTACACTTTCATTTGTTTTCATGGTGGTAGATATCATCCTTCCACTTCCAGATGTTGGAACTTTTTAAGCATTTCTTGTAGAACCAGTGTAGTGGCGATGAATTCCTTCAGTTTTTTGCTTATTTATGAAAGACTTTATTTCTCCTTCATTTCTGAAGGATAGCTTGCTAGGCACAGTATTCTTGGCTGACAAATTTTTCTTTCAGCCAGAAAAGAAAATGTATCATTCCATTCTCTCTGGGCCTGTAAGGTTTCTATGGAGAAACCTGCTGTTAGTCTAATAAGGATTCCCTTGTATGTGATGACACTTTCTCTTTCTGTTTTTAGAGTTCTCCGTCTTTAACTTTTGACAGTTTGACCATAATGTGCTTTGGAAAGGACCTTTTTGGGTTGAATCTACTTGGGGAATTTTAAGCCTCTTAGATCTGGATTTATATATATGTCCCCCAACTTGGGAGGATTTGGCTATTACTTCATTAAATAGGGTTTCTATGCCTTTTCCTTTCTCCTTCTGGAATACCTATAATACAAATATTTGTTCACCTAATGCTATCCTGTACATCCTGTAGGCTTTCTTCACTCTTTCATTCTTATTTCTTTTTCATTTTCCCTCTGACTGGGTAATTTCAAATGACCTGTCTTAAAGTTCAGAAATTCTTTCTTTTGCTTGGTCAAGTCTGCTGTTGAAGCTCTCTGTTGTATTTTTTATTTCATTCATTGAATTCTTCAGATGCAAGATTTCTGTTTGGTTCTTTTCTATGATTTCTATCTCTTTGTTGAATTTCTTGTGCATATTGTGAACTTTTTTCCTGATTTTGTTGAATTGTCTATATTTCTTTTATCTTATGAGTTTCCTTAAGATCATTATTTTGGATTCCTTTTCTGGCAATTCATTAAATTCCTTTTCATTGGAGTCTACTATTAGAGAGTTGCTATGTTCCTTTAATGGTTTCATATTTCATTACTTTCTCATGTTTTGTATGTCCCTGCATTAATGTCTATGGAAAAATCACATCTTTCAACTCTCTAGAGTGGCATTTGTAGAAAAAGACTTTCACTTGTAGTTGGGTTTTAGTGTGGCAGTTGAAAAGGGTGTGGTGATTCTATTTCTGTATAAATGCAGTGGCATAGTCTCTATACAGCTTCTTTAGTTGTGTTCAATGTCAGCAATAACTTTGGGTGCCTTATTGGCCTAGACAATAAAAATTTGTGGCAGTGGCAGTGTAGGTTGTTAATGTCTCCAGTGTAAAGGGCTTTTAGGGCCTCTTACTCTCATTTTCTCCTCAATGGGGAGACTTAGCTAGGGATCCCTCTTGATGTCAGGTCTGATATAGCCTACGAGCAGGTGTAGCAGCACTGGGTTCCAAGTGCAAGTGCTTGGAGAAACTGTGGGGTTGGGGTGCTAGGCTCATGGTCTCATGAACCTATTGTGGCACCTGGGCTTTGGGATGCAAGTTTGTTGTCTGTGGCAAAGTTGGATGCCACCCGTGGAGCCAAGATCTGTGACTCTCAGGTACCCCCTAGCAGCTCAGACCCAGGAGGGCGAGTTGCAGCAGTGATTCTAGCCCTGGGGGGACATGACACATCATTGGCCTGACTCTGAGGAAGAAGGGTTGCTCTGGAAGTTTAAGCTTGGGAGTAGAGTAGGGCTGAAATTCAGGAATCTGATCCAATGAGCTCAGTGGCAACTCAGATCCCAGAGGATGAAGCACCATGTAGTAGTGACTCTAGACTCTGGGATGGTGGGGTTTGGCAATATGCCAGAATCTGTGAAACCAGGTGCAGCAACAGCAAGCACCCCAGAATGGCAGAGCACAGCTGTCATTTGGGCCCTGGGGGACAGGAAACAGCACAGTGATGACTCTACTCCTTAGGGAGAGAAATGTCTCAGCAGCTCAGATTCTAGGCGACTAGTACAGCTCCAGAAAAACAGGATACTAAAGTTGTTTGGACTGTAGGACAGTGTCTCAGCTCAGCCACTACTCAGTTTCCCTCAGATGTAGGGTACTACATCAGCTCAGCCCTGGGACATGTAGCTGCTCAGCTCAGCTAGGGCACCAATTCCCTAGGAGGGATGTGTCATTTCAACTCAGGCCTTTGGGGTGGGGGGTGGGGGAGAATGACTGTTCTGGGCAGCCCAGGCACTGCTTCTCTGAGACACAGGGCATCACTTCAGCTTAGGTTCTGGGGCGTGTGATATCTCTAGGCAGCAAGGCACCATTTCCTGGGATGCAGGGTGCTGCTTCAACTTAAGTTCTAGGTAGGTATGACTGCTATGAGTGGCCAAGGTACTGTTTTATTAGGAGGTAGGTACTCCTTCAATTCTGGCCCAAGGGACTGGGGTGGGGTGGACCGTCTCCACTTGGCCCCATGGGGAAGAGCGTAATAGCTGCTTGCAGCTCAGCTTGGGGATGTTGGGCCACTGGCCAGTTGTGGTTCATTGGTGATTTAGCCTCAGGAATGAAGGAGAGCCATGTCTACTCACACCTAGAGTATGACACACTCGAGTTACAGTCCCAATCCCAAGATGGCATAGTGCAGTAGCTGCATGGGCCATAGGAGGTAGGGAACAGTACCAGTGCCTTCTGTAGAAGGAGCACAGCTATGCGGACTCCAGGCAGCTCCCTGAGCTGGGCTTAGTGCCTGTGAGGACTGCAGGGGACTCCAGTGGTGAGATCTGTAGGTGTTAAAGATGTTGATGGGGGTTGCTGGGACACTTTTGCTCACCTCCTCGTCGTAGAGAGAAGTTCCTCCTGGTTTTCAGCTGATCACAATTGGGGGATGAGGTGGTGGAGGCCTAGTGTTTCCTCTCAGTCTCCATGTGGCCCATGAAGAGTTTCTGTGCCCACCAGGGTTTCTGTTACTCCTCTGATGCACTCTGGTATGCTACCTCGGTTATTTTTATTGAAATATAGTTGTTTATTCATTGTTCTGGTTGTCTTTGTGGAGGAGACCAGTGATAGGGCTTGCTAATTGCCCATTTTGCTCTAGACTTTCCCATTTTGTTTTTTAACTGATAGAATTGGAGAGTTATAAGGACTGAAGTACTTGTACTTCAAGGTACGTGAAGTCCTTATTTAATTAAATCTACAAATAGCAAAAGCCCTTGAATTGCCTTGGGTTTTAGTGGATATTGGGGTATTTGAGGCAAAGGTTTGGAATAATCTATTTGGACTTTTATAAGTTCTGCATTTTTAATCCTTCCTATTTCAGTTGAGGAAGAGGTCCGTACACATTTAGGTGTTTTAGAAAGGTCAGGGGTATCACAAGCCTGAGTTTTGATCTTATTAAAACATAACATAACCAGAACATAACAGTTCTGGTTTAGGAGAGTCAGGAAACTCTCGTAATTATTTCTTTCTCTTTGAGGAGAGTTTATATACCCTTTTGGCTTTGAAAGTAAGTCTTGCCTTAGCAAGTTTACTGAAGTAGTATCACACAGTATAAAGGTATGTTTTTCTGAAAATGATCCCAAAGAAAAATGGACAAGTTCAGATACGGGAACCTCTTGAACTTGACTGGAAACTCCCACCAGAGAAATAACCTTTTTATTCCAAGGGATGTATTGGCTTATTAAAGTGGGCTTATGGTAGCTCTAGTATCCAACAGGGTTGGACAAGATTCCCTATTTATTCTAACTCTTGTTTCTCTATGTTTACTTAAAGGTACCGGGGGAGCAGTGTACAGAGAACCTCTTGGAACCTCTTGCACGTCGATGATCATCCAACAGTGAAAATCTCTTGGGCTCTCTCTAGTGGTGAAAAGTAGAGCCCAAAGGGTGGAGGTTTATTGGTGGACTGATACGAAAGCGGCCAATCTCGTTTTCAGCCGTTTGCAGTAAAGGCAGACACCATGGAGTACAGAATTTCTTGTTCCTGGACCTCTTGGCTGTGATTGGACGGACATAAGCTTGTTAACGTTTTGGGTTTGTTTCTTCCTCCAGCATCCTCTCAAAATGTTCAGATTTGGGGCTCTCTCTCTGGGCGGGGCCCCAGCATGGGGAAGGGAAGTCAGTGTGGGGCCTCCTCTGGCCTGGGGACTGGCAAACCTGAGGCACCTCCGGGTGGCTGGTGATCCAGTGATTCTTCTGAATCGTGGTTTAGAATCTTCTTAACCTTGGCAAACGAGCAGGAAGCCTGCGGCTGGAGGGAATTTCCTGTTTACTGCTGGTCTGAGAGGGCCACCCTTCTGTGGTTAATGTGAGACGTGACATCTCCCACCCTCCCCTCAGGCCGACTCACGTCCCCCACCTAGTCTGGAGTGAGAAGCTGTGCTCCTTGTGGCCCAGGTTTATCTAGAGGTTGGCTCTTCTCACGTGGCCTGGGCTGCAAGTAGGTTTTCTGGTAAAAAGCAACAGTGGCCTGCCCTGTCTGTACAGCCTGCTTGATCCTGCAACTTTGGTGACACCCCATTTTTTTTTTTTTGAGACAGAGTCTCACTCTGTTGCCCAGGCTAGAGTGCCATGGTGTCCGCCTAGCTCACAGCAACCTCAAACTCTTGGGCTCAAGCAATCCTCCTGCCTCAGCCTCCCAAGTGACTGTGACTACAGGCATGCGCCACCATGCCCGGCTAATTTTTTCTATTTTAGTTGCCTGGCTAATTTCTTTCTATTTTTAGTAGAGGCGGGGTCTCGCTGTTACTCAGGTTGGTCTCCAACTCCTGACCTCAAGCGATCCTCCCTCCTCGGCCTCCCAGAGTGCTAGGATTACAAGTGTGAGCTACCACGCCTGGCCTAGTGATGCCCCATTTAACAAAGAAAGAAGCTAGCATTGCCAAATTTAGCAAAACATAAGATAAAATCAAAAGAGGTCCAGTTAAATGTGAGTTTCACATAAATGACAAATAATTTTTTAGTGTTATTATGGCCTGTGTCTTATCTGTGAATGCTAAGGAGGCTCAAGTCCAGGGAAGTGTAGTGGCCCATGAGATCCTGTACCAGGAATCCAGCCACTCAGCCAAGGATGTGCTGCACTCCAAGCCTGCCAGCTAGTCCAGCTGGGCCACCGTGGCTGGCTGTGTCTATTCTGCTGTGGCTCCTGCCCCAGGATCATAGGTGCTCCCCCTGTAGGTTGTGAGGATGGAGATAGAAGAGGGAATGATGATGTCCCACCACGAAAGGAGGCACATGCTCTACAGTAGTGATTTTCAGAGCCTGGTCAGCACCAGCAGCAGCATCTGTGATGGGTAATTTTATATGTCAACTTGACTGGGCCACAGGGTGCCCAGTTATCTGGTCAAACTAGGTGTGTCTGTGAAGGTGTTTTTGGAGGAGATTAACATTTGAATAGGCAGACTGAGTAAAACAGATTGCCCTCCCCAATGTCGGGGGGCCCTGTCCAACCAACAGAAGGCCCGAGTAGAACAAACAGCTGACCCTGCCTGAGTAAGGCGAACTCCTCCTGCTTGACTGCCTTTGAGCTGGGACATCATTTTTTTTCCTGCCCTTGGACCCCAAACATGAGGTCTTCTTAGATCTTGAGCCTGCAGGCTTCCAGACTGGAACTACACCATCAGCTTCCTGGGTCTCCAACTCCCTGAGTGCAGATCTTGGGACTTGTCAGCCTCCACAATCATGTGAGCCGATTCCTTATGATAAATCTCTACACACACACACACACACACACACACACACACACACACACACACCCCTATTGGTTCTTCTCTGGAGAACCCTGACTACCACAGCATCACCCTGGACCTTGTGAGAAATGCACATTTTCTGGGGCCCTAATCAGACCTACTGGATCAGAACCTCTGGGTGTGAGGCCAAAAATCTGAGTTTGAACAAACCCTGCAGGTGATTCTGCTGCTCACTAACAGTTAAGATCTGCTGCTCTATAAATGAACGTTGGGGTAGAAGAGGGACCCCAAACCCCTGACTGAGTTCTTTCATCTTTTATGTGGATATTCTTGGGTTTCAATGAGCACCTAATTTGGTTTGATCTGTCTATAAGTGGATGCAAACATTTGGTCTTCTAAGTAGCCTGGATTTTGGGGTGAGGGGGATGCAGAGGGAGATGGGGTTGAGGCAGAGTCTCTGGGATTGCCCGGGCCACACCATCCACTTCCACGTGCTAAGGGCTGACCTTGATTTAATAAGGCAACTTGCAGAGCCTGATACATTACTCTAGTAACCCAGGTCAACGCTGGCTTTAATCTCCCGGGGCACCTGCTGCCCTGCTCTCCTCCACTCTATCCACTTACCCTGTTTCTAAGAGACTTTATGGCCCAGTCTGCGGCACCTGGTATTCTTGCTGGTTCTGTCTCACACAGTGAAACATTTTTGGACGTCTCTCTCTTCACCTCTCTGGGCCTGTCTCCCCATCTGCAAGACAAGGAGTTTAACCCTGGCTTTTCAGGGAAACTGTAAGGATGGAATAAGAAGGTGTTCAGCAAGCTTCTGCAGGATGAGCACACGGGAGCAGGGGGTTGTTAAAAATCCCATGTTCACTCCCTTCTGGTGGCCACTGGTATCCAGGTGTCCCCAGAAGGGTGGGAACGGCTGGCTGGGTTGTGCCAGGCTCACACACTGGACAGAATGAAAGGGCTCTGCAGCAGGACCTGGCTGCAGCCTTAAGCACGTCTTGCATCATAGTGTCCTGTAGACCCTACGGTGTGGAGGTGTCTGTCTGTGGTGGGAAAGGCTGCCACATGGAGTTTGCGGCCAGTCCGAGTGGAGAATCGTCCCAATGCAGACAGCTGGGTCCTGGAGCGAGGCCATGCCCTCTGCAGTGGAGAACTAAATGCCTTTTGCGAAACAACTGGCATGCTTCTGGGTCCCCAGACAGGCAGAACACCTGAGCATGGAACACCAAGTGACCATGCAGCTGAAACTGCCCATTGTGAACTCAGTCCCGTCAGAACCACCAAACCATACAGCCGAGCAGGCCCAGCCTCAGTCCCCAGTGAGATGGAAAAGGCCCCTCTGGGGCTGAGCATGAGCTCAGGGCACACTCAAGCATGTAGCCCAGAACCCCGACAGCGCCTCCCTCTGCTCACGACCAGCTGACGGAGGAGAAGCAGCCTAGGCTGTTTCAGGAATAGCTTCACTGGGGTGGTGAGTGTGCACTGAACATGGATGGCCGCTGCACTGCAGCCTCTAATCCACAACACAGTTTAGAGCATAAAGGCAGTTGCTTTTCATTCATTCATTCTCTCAATTGTGTGCTACTTTCATCCATTCATTCCCTCCTCATAAAGCTTCCAGAGGACCCGACACTTTTATTCAAGTCTTCCCTCTAGGGACCCTTCCCAGCAGCATTTAAAATGCTTTTGTCTCATTTATCTTATAAGCGAACAAACTTGACTCCACTTCCCTCTCTTATCTATTGCCCATCTCTCTTCTCCTCTTTACAGCCAAACTTACAAGCACTAGGTGTCTCAATTCTTCCCCCCCCAGTTGATCAGATGAGACTGGAAAATAAGCAAGGACCAGATCACGCAGGGCTCCGGAGACCTTGTAAAGCGTTTGTTCCATCCTAAGAGCAACAGAAATGTGTGGGCAAGTGTTTGAACTGTGTCAACAGTTCAAACTGGGGATTGAACTGTGTCCCCCTAAAATTAGTATGTTAAAGCCCTAAGCCCTAATGTGACAATATCTGGAGATGGGGCCTTTAAGGAGGTAATTAAGATTAAATGAGGTCATAGCACAGGGCCCTAACCCAATAGGACTGGTGTTCTTATGAGAAGAGGAAGAGATACCAGGCAAGCTCGTGCACAGAGGGAAGGCCATGTGAGGACACAAGGCAAAGGTGGCCATCTGCAAGCCAAGGAGGAAGGCCTTAGGAGAAACCAAACCTGCTGACACCTTGATCTTGGACTTCCAGCCTCCGGGACTGTGAGAAAATAAATTTCTGTTGTTTAAACCACCCAGTCTGCGGTACTTTGTTATGGCAACCCTGGGTGACTAATATAGCATGTGAAATGCTGACATTTATGCTACTAAAAAATCATCCTAGTTATCATGTGGGGGATGGACCCAGGGGACAAAAATTGTTACAGGGAGATAAGCTGGGAGGTGGTGGCAGGAGGAGAGGCCGGCAGGAACACTGGCCTATAGCCGGCTGGCAGTGAGGGTGGAGAGAAGGGAGGCATGACCCAGGTCTGGGAGGCAGGGACTATTTAGAGGGAGGGCTGGGGCAGAGGCCTGAGGGGAGGGGTGGGTGGGTGCTGTTTCTTCTGCCTGAGACAGTCCATTATACCACCCTCCCCACTCCCTTAGTTTGCATAATGCCTTTACTCCTCAAAATTTAGCTCACATCTTCCTCAGGAAATTTCCCACGACCCTGACATCAGGTCAGGTCCCCCACTTATATTTTATCTGCACGTGTATCACTTCTGTGGCATTTGACACCATGGTAATCAAATATTTAACTGTACAACTAATCGTATAAATGCTTTTCTATCATCCATAGAAATGAAAGCTCCAAGAGAAGAGAGACTATACCTTTTTTGTTCACTGCTGTATCCTGCAGCACCTAGCACAGGACACTGTACACACTAGGTGCTTAAAACATAGGTATCTAAAGAATTCACAAAAGTTGAAGGTGAATTCCTTATTGGACTCTCAGATTAAGAGAAGAACCAAAGATCCACCCCTCTGTGAACCACCTTCTAGCCAAGAAAGCCAGGCTGATGAGAATTATATCATCCTGCCCTATTTTGGAAATTGCATGGGAGAGTCTAGCTAAAATCTCAATGGTGAACGCTAAAGTTCTACCTCTACCCAAATTGCTCAATCATGAGGGATTGTTTTCAAAGATGGCTGAAGTAATTCATCTCATGCTCCTTTGCAATGAGTCTCTGCTGCTCCTTCCAATAAGAGGGGGCATGTACTTGTCCTCTCCTTAAATCTGGACTGGACTTGTGACTTGCTTAGGCCAAGAGAATTAGCTGGAAGTGATGCTCCGTGAATTCTAGGCCCTGCCTTCATCTGCTTCCGCTCTCTTGGAATGCTGCCCTGAGACCACCATGTAAGGAAGTTGGGTTAGCCAATTGGAAGGTGAGAGGCCATGTGTGGGAAGATCAGAGAGACGCAGCCAACAGCCAGCACCAACTTCTAGACATGGGGGTCAGACCCATTGGGCCTTCCTGCTCAGCCATCCTTCCAGCTGAAACTAACCACACAAGAGAGCCCAAGAGAGACCAACAGAGGAACCCACAGAATTGGGAGAATAATAAATCTTTGCTGGGTGATTTGTTACCCAGAAAAGGATGACAGAACATCAGTCCTCTTGATTTCCGCATGATAAACCCATTTCCCCTTCTCGAAATAGTCATGACTCCCTCACTGTCACACTCATTGTGACTCATCAGAACCCTCCAAATTGTTGCTGTTTCTAACTGTAGATCCAAAAGAGAACACAGACGAGATAAATGATTCACAGCAGGTCTACAAGGGTGACTCCGACCGAGTCTGAACATAAGGGCATTGTCAGGGACCACATCCTTGCTGAAAGGTGGCCACATTTGCTCACCCAGGACACGGGGCTCCCACGGTGGGAGCTGGAGGCAGTCAAAATGTACATATACACCCGTGGCTGCAATTTCTAAACTTGAAAAGCAACCCAGGACTTTTGTAATATGAAAAGCTTCTTCCTATGGCACAGGTATATATTCTAGAAACTCTTCCACATGTATACACATTAGCCTATCCAATTGCAGCACTGGGCATTGCAGCACTGTTTATATCAGAAAAGAAACTTGCAAATAACCCAAATACCCAACAACAGGAGCATGGAGAAGTATTCACAAAATGGAATACTATACAGGCAAAATAAGTGAACAAGAGCTACATGTATTAATGCAGCTAAATCTCAATATAACAGATCATTGTGTGGAAACAGCAAGTTGCAGAAATTACATAAAGAATAATAATGCTCACGTAAAAGTTACAAACATGCAAAACACCACCAGATATTCTTTAAGATACACTCGTATGTAATAAGTGTATAAATACACGCACAGGGATGTTAAACAACATATTCAAGGGAGGGGAAATAGGATTGGTTAGGAGTTTATTGGAGTTTCATATGTACCTACATGATTTGAAATACATACGAGAAATTCAAAGATTGGCAAAACCGGGTAGCAAAGATTATTCTCTATATTTTTCTTATGCTTGAATCATTATAGGATTAAAAATATAAAAGTTCCCCTTTTCCTCTTTTTACCAGCCAAGTATCTTTTCTACAGTCCAATCTCTTCAAAGCCAGGCACGGGGGCATATGCCTGTAGTCCCGGCTACTTGAGAGGCCAAGGTGGGATGATCATGTGAGTCTAGGAGTTCAAGTTCAGCTTGGGCAACATAGTGAGACCCTGTCTGTAAAATAAGACAAAACAAAAAATAAAACAGTGTCTTCAACATTGCCTTGTTGGACCTTTTCTGCCACTTGGGGTAAAGTAACACAAAGTAAAGAGGTCCGTGGTGAGCTCTGTTTTATTTAAGGACAGTAGAGCTTTTAAGTTGGAGCTTTTCAGAAGGGAAGAAGAGAGAGTTGCCTCCAGGGAGGGCTGTTTTCCCAGCATGGGCTCAATAAATGGTCCCTGAGGGAGTGGTTTGGGCAGGGCTTCTTGCACCAATGCACTCTAGGATGCCCATGGGGCTCTCATCGCCACCCCCACTGCTGGCTTTAAGGTACAGGGTCAAACCTCGATGAGGACTCCAGGAAGTACCCGCTCATACAGACAGCGCTGGTCAGAGCAGCCCATACACAGGCCTGACTCAGGAAGGGAGTGGATGGTGGACTGAGGGAACGGAGGATGAGGGGGCAATTTGGGAAACATACTTTAAGGAAGGGAGGAAACAAAACAGTATGCACAGCCCAAGAGCTGTGGCGTGACTTGTGTGTGAACTGGGCAGTTAGAGGACCTTCCACCAGGAGGCGCTTCAAACAGCAATGCCAGCATTAACAGCGATAACAACACGAGTTTCATTGCTCTTATGAACCAGCCACTTGGCACGTGGTTGCTGCCCACAGGACACACTGCTCACAGGAAGTCAGTTTCAACACTTACTTGCTGTGCTATCGGGGCGAGTTATTTAAACTCTCTAATCGCAGCATCCGCATCGCTGAGCCGCGGGGATCATAGCGTAATACAAATAAAGCGGGGCTGCCTCGGGCTCCAGCTCCGTTCTGTGCTGTATCTGGGAGACACATGAATCCAGCTCAAAAAAAAAAATCTCATAAAAAAGAAAATAAATATGTCTAGGAAACTCTCCCACAGAGTGGCAAAGGGGAGCTGCAGAGCAAAAGGCACAGTGCAAATCCCCCAGATGCCCTCGTTGCCCAGCCAGTTCCGGTAGCCCAGGGGCAGGGCAGCCTCTCCCTCAAACCACGCTTCTCTCTTTTCCAAGCCTCCCCGCTGGGTGGCTCTCTCCTCTCACCTTCGCTTCTCTCTCGACTCCTCCTCTGGCCTCCTGGACCAGTTGCTTTCTTCTGGGGGAAGCTCCAGGCCCTTTACAAACGTCCATCAGTGTAGCCTGAAGGCCCCTTTCAAGTCTCCTGTCCGCTGAGGATCACAAAGGGCCTGTGGCCACAGGTGCACCCAGACTACACCTGGAAGAGGGGCGAGGGGCAGTGGCTACTGAAGAAGGTGCGCAGTACCGCCGCATTGTGTCTCTGTCACCAGAGCGCCTTGCTCAGGGTTGTGGCGAGGGTAGATGAGATACCACACGTCAAGAACCTAACAGCAGCTAATACAAAAGATGTCCTCAAACTGTTAGTGATTATTCCTGGTTTTAGAATCGTCATTAGTACTGCTAGCAGTATTTTAGTATTATTTATTAGTATTATTATTCCTTGGGATTTGATTTACTTTGTATTCTAAGAACATCAGCCTAATGCTGCACAGGAAGTTCTAAATCCAACTGTGGTCCAGAGGTTGTAGAGCATCACCCATCTGGGGTGAGCCACCATCTGCCCTCTCCTACCTTTGGCCAGGGACATTGCTGTAGTTGGCTCACGGAGGTGTGAGGGGACTGTCAGGCCACTCTTCCATGAATCTGGGGAGTTCACAGGAGGGCCTTGCCTGTCCCTGTGTGTGCCCTTGCATGCTGGCCACAACACCAGGCTGTTCTACTTTCTCACTGCTCCATGTGGACCCTCTTGGGCAGCTCAGCATCCGTTCCACCTGGTTACCCTGGTGGCAGCACCGCAGCAGAGAAACCTTGTCCTTAGGCCCCCAAGACTGCCTGTCCTACGAAGCCAGTAGGTCTGAAGGGGCAATGAGGAGACCACCCTGAGGACTGTTTCCTGACCTCAGTCGTGTACCTTGAGAAGGGCATAGATAAATTGCTCTGTGCTCAGAGGATGGCTCCCAGGATGGCCGAGGGGCCAGCTGCCAGGGCTGGCAGGCATTGGTTCTAGGGACCAGAACTGATTAACTTGGTAAGAGAAGACTTGGAGAGGGAGTCGTTTTTCCAGAAGGGAAGGGCTGTCCTATGATAAGAGAGCCAACCTCTGTGGCTGCTCAGGAGGAGACGTGGAAGCTGTGGGCAGAGCTGCAGGAGGGACACCTATCAGGACAGTGTGGCAGGGGACACTATTCCTTTGCCCTGTGGGGCAAGCGTGTGTGCACATGTGGTGGGAGGGGCTGTGCAAGCAGGGCCCAAAGCCCCCCACTCAGGACCAATAGCCAACAGTCACCCAGCACTTGCTATGGCGTAGGTGCTGTTCTAACAGTTTACATGCAGTGACTCACTCATCTAGCGCACAATAACCCACTGAGTGAGGCATTGTTGATTCCCCCAATTTACAGATGAGAAGCCAAAGCCGGGGAAGCTGGTGCCCAGACCACACAGCTAGCCTCTGCAGGGGGCAGGGAGGGCTGCAGTCGGGCTTGGAAGTACCCAGCTCCATTTAACCAGGAGCGTAGCAGGGCGAGCCGAGGGCGGAGCCTCTCACTTGCATGTTCAGATGACTCACCTGGAGATCTTGTTAAAATCCAGACCCAGATTCTGTAGGGCCTGGGCTGGGCTGGGGCCTGAGATTCTGCATTTCTAATGAGCTTCTAAAAAGTAATGCTAATGTTGCTAGTCCCCGGACCACACTTCCAGTATCAAAAGCCTGGGGGCCCACTGAATCCTTCCAGCTACAAGGCTCTAGGGGTGCCCTTGAGTCGGAAAAGAGCGGAAGCTTTAAGTGGATGGTGGTGGGAGGGAAGAGGACAGGGCGAGCGCAGGGCGGGGCTTCAGGTGAGTGACTCACCTCCAAGATGGATTCAGATCCAGCGACTGCCATGGCTCCTCTCTCACAGCCAGGCAGATGTCCTCCTCATCTCTCACCTGGTGACCCAGGGGAGGGGCACGAAATGGGAGACGGCTCCAACACACACACACACTGCTCCTGTTGGATGGACCTGGCAGCATGATCTTTCCAGGGGCCAGGGACAGTGCACTCACAACCTCAGCTGCCAAGGCCTTTCTCTGAGGCTTCTACCTAGTACTGCGAGAGGAGGTGACATCTGGGAAGTGGGGACATACCTACCATGGGCCCTGTTGTTTTTTCAAATCTGTCCCTTCCTCTCCACCCTTGCTCTGCCTGATGACCAGAGAGGGCTTCCAATCTGGAGCCTGCTTCCCTGCTTCTCCCCTCTTTGAGCCGTCCCCACGCTGCTGCCACCATGGCCTCCCGGAACAAAGCATAATACGTCACTGCCCCCTGAAAACCTTCCATGGAATAACACATTTACATTAAAAAAATGCATTGACTCTCCAATGCCTCAATTTAAACTACTTGCCTTCTCTACAGAAAAGAGTTAACACAGCAGGCCTCGCTGCTTCCAAGGCTGGCCCTCGCCTGGATTTGGGGATGATCCCCACCATTAATGGATAAGCCGCTCGCTGTGCCCAGACCGTTTCTACAAACAGCATGGTTTATGCTGAATGCCTGCTTTCTTTCTGAAAGTCTGGAATTTGGGTACATGCCAGGCAGAGGCTCCCCTGAATCAGACAGGGTTCTCCAGAAAACAGAACCCATAAAAAGGAAGAGAATGGATGGTGGGAACTAGCAAGTTCAAAATCTGCAGGGCAGACCGGCAGGCTGGACATTCAGAGTTGACATTGCAGTCTTGGGCCCAAACTCTACAGGGCTGCAGTCCGGAAGCTCAGGCAGATTTCTGTGCTGCAGTTTTGAGGAGAATCCCCTCTTCTTAGGGAAATCTCAGTCTTTAAAAACCTTTAACAGATTGGAGGAGGCCCACCCACAGTGTAGAGAATAACCTAATCTGCTTTACTCAAAGTCTGTTAATTTAAATGTTAATTACATCTAAAAAATACTTTCACAGCAATATCTAGGTGGTGTTTGAAAGTTGACATATAAAATTAACCATCACAGTCCCCAGTAAAAACCCTAGGCCCTGAGTCTCTAACGAGCTTCCGTGGTTGGCAATGTTTTACATGTGCTGTCGCAACTCATTGCTGGGGGAATTAGCGTGTCCCATGTGGCGCTGCTGGGAGACTACTCTAACTGAGGATTCTCAGAACAATTCCTCCTGTTTTGGTTTTCCCAGACTTTGACCCATGTGCCTTTTCCCTTTGCTGATTTTGCTTTGTGTTCTTTTGTTATAATGAATTATAGCTGTGAGTACAACTCCATCATCACCTCCTTCATATTTGCCAGCGTCAAGCCCTATCCCTATCTCATCTAGACTTAGGAAGTTCGATAGCTGTGAGATGCCAAGTACACAAAGTCCCTGAGTTCCTGAAAGCGTGTCATTTAGGTCCTATACCTAGGTCCCTGGCATACAAGAGGCACCTGACAAACATTAGTGGAATGAATAAATGAATCAATGAATGAGTCAACTTTCTAGGCATATTGCTGAGATTTCTAAGCTACAAACTTGTTTCTTAAACGTACATTGTGATCAAGCTGAGCAGAAATCACATGACTCCACAGTCCGCAGTTCTATCAAACAGTTGTCAACAAGAGAGATTTTCAGTTCCCTCCTTTTCGATTGAGGACCCTTAGGAAGAACAGTTGCCCTTGCTGAGCCCTGTTCCACCAACCAGTGAGGCTGCAGCAGAGCACAGGGTCCTCCCACAAATGTGTCCTCTGCTCCCCATGTTCCCTGGTTCTGAGCAGCGGCTCCTAATATAAGTTCCAGCTCATGCTATAAATAGCCACAGACACATCTTCAGTGGTAATACACTGGAGTGTGGAAATACATTGTGAATTAAACTCCTCCCTATTGCAAAATTCTGACATCATAAGAGAACACAAGAAGTGAATCATCTGTATATAAATATACTTTGATTAGATCATTTGCTTTCAAGACTGTAAAAAGGGAAGAGAAAAAACTTGATGTTCCGTTCCCTTCTGGATGGGCCTTAGAGGGTGAGGTATCCCACCCCTGTGTATGCCAATCCTCTCTCAGCTGTGATTTATTCTCTTTTTTTTTTTTTTCATTCCATAGATGCTGAGAAAACCGTGATTTGTTCTTACTTAGGAACACCTGCCTCTAGGTGCTGCTCTTTGGGACATTCCATCTCTTGGACCTCAGTTTAACACATTAACTGCCATGTGAGTTGTATTTAACTCATGCTAGTTTTGAGCCTGGGGCCTCGTGAAGGAAAACGTGGGCAAAATCCTGCAGTTGGTTTGTGAAAATCTTGTTGATGTTCTTACTGTTACAATTAATATTGACAAATTAATTCTAAAAACATGGATTACATGAATAGAAGTCAAAAAATTTGGTTTTTCACGAAATTTTTTATTAAATTAGAAAGGATTGTTTTGTTTTCAAAGTTTTTATTCTATTTTGGTAATAGAACACCATGGCCCCAAGGAAAAATTTGCTTTTTCTAGTGTGGCAGTCAGTATGTTAAGCAACTAAAATAAAAGGTCTTGAATAATAAAACTAAATAAAAAGTGTTTTTTTTTTTTTTGCTTTATAAATGGTTTTTTTTCAACTTATAGAAAGTTGACAGCATTATTTTCAGCAGATGAGCTCCCCCTTGATCCGTGCAAAATGGAATTCATCTAATTCAGGGGCCACAGACTAGTTCTGTTGGCTAAATCTAGCCTGCTCTGCCTGTGTGTTTTTTGAACTGCACAGAGGTTTATTTTTAAATCTAAGCTTCTATAGCTGAGTTATGGATGTTCTCCGGTTCTCCACAATTACTACTGCTGCTTAATGTCTTACATACAGTTATGTTGCCTGCCAGATGCCTGCAGTTGTCTGAGTTGCCAACCTCTGAGTTCTACGTCTCATCTTACAAATGGGGAAACTGAAGCCTAGAAAGGATGATTTGTTCAAGGCTGTGGAACTAGGAAGTGCCAAGGCTAAAAAGCAGGTCTCTAGCTTTCCAGCACGAGCCTTCCCCGCTCCTGCTCACTGCATCTGCACACCACTTTCTTGTAGCTTTGGCTCAATTGATAAACGTGCAATTGCTCATCCACCCACAGACCCAGAGAGCGTTTGCTGGGGTGTGTTTTGCAGGGACAGCACTTAGGTAACGGCAAGTTCTTGTGACCTTCCTCTTTCCTTTCTGCCCTCCCATTTCTCAGAAAAGACAAATGTCACACTTGGCTGTTATCAGGCAAACCTTATGCATAGAGGGAAGATTATTTTTTTTCTGCCTGTTGCTGCTTCTCCCCATCAAATAGCTCTGCTTGGCCTTTCTTTACATAAAATCAACCAGTAAATGATTCAGGTGGTACAAATAGCTTCTGTTTCTTCTGGGAAAATCCTGCTTGATATTCAAGGCCCACTCAAACGATCTCTCCAGTGGGAAGCCATCTCCGCCCTTCATTTACGTGTGTGTAACGTCAGGCACCACGGTGCTGGGTGTGTGCGTGTGTTTATGTGTTTGTCCTCACCATTCGGGCCTCCACCTCACCTTCCTCTCTCTCTCCCCACAATCCACGTCTACTGAATTGAATGGAAAGGACTGAGGTTCATGGGCGACTTCCCGAAAACAATCACCACCCACCACCTTCCTACCAAAATTGAACAAGGGCTAGATTTTGATTCTCTTTTTAGGAAAGGAAAATAGGTCGCCATGCAAACAGGCCCAAACAGCCTCTCGTGTTCAAGAAAACGCTGTCTAGTGTTGGATATGAGTGCTGGACAGCTTTGAGGTGGGGGCTAAAGTAAGGAAAGAGATTAAAAGGTCTGGAGGTGGTAGGTGTAGAAAGCAGTGAGTGAACACGGGAGGGGAGGCTTCAAATTCCCCAAACCTCAGTGTTCACCTGAGTGTCAGAGCCCCTCTGAAACCCAGTGGTGTGTTCAGGACAAACAAAAGGAAATCCTACTGGCAGGAGGAGGAACAGAGTTTAGGAGACTAAGTGGGGACTCTCCCTGAGAGAATGGTGTCTGAAAGAGATGCCAGGGAGCCATGTGAACTTTTAAACATTTCAGAACAGTGCTGTCCAATAGAAATATAATGTGAACCACATGTGTAGTTTTAAACTTTCTAGTTGTCACGTTAAAAAACATAAAGAGAGTCCAGGTGCAGTGGCTCACACCAGTAATCCCAGCACTTTGGGAGGCTGAGGTGGGAGAATTGCTTAAGCCTGGGAGTTTGAGACCAGCCTGGACAACATAGCAAGATCTCATCTCTACAAAAAATTTAAAAATTAGCCAGGCATGGTGGCACATGCCTGTAGTCATAGCTACTTGGGAGGCTGAGAAAAGAGGATTGCTTGAGCCTAGGAGTTCGAGGTTCCAGTGAGCTATTATCATGCCACTACCCCACCAGCCTGGGCCATAGAGCAAGATCCCATCTCTTAAAAAAAAAGTAAAAAGGTGAAATTAATTTGAATAATATATATCCACTATATCCAAAATATTACCATTTCAACATGTAATTTATAAAAAATATAAAAATGAACTATGTTATATGTTTTTCAATCTAAGTCTTCAAATTCTAGTGTTTATTTTATAATAACAGCACATCTCAATTTGGACACCAAATTTTCATCAAAAATAATCTATATTTACATTTCATAAAATTTCCAGTTGAAAAAGTAGATTCACATTCCTAAGTTGTTTCAAACATACCTAAAAGTTTCCCCCAAACTTAATCAAATATTGGCTTTTAAATGTATTTAAAAATTAAATAATGTTAAACCCAGTTCCTAAGTATTCCTTGCGACATTTCAAGTACTTAATAGCCACATGTGGTTACTGGCTACTGCAGTAACAGTGCAGTTCTAGAGAGATCAGAAGTGGCTCACTGCCCACTTCCTGTTCCCCTTCGCCTGGCCCTGGGCTGGACAGATGGGGTGTCTGACCAGAGTTCAATGCTCACGTTCCTAAGTTTAACAGTCTAGCTGTGGTGGTTCTCTTACGAACCCAGCCTTCTTGTTCCTACCCCTGGGTCACACTGGGTCACAATCTCAGGGCAGGAGAAGGATATTTCACCTGCCGTTGAAGCAGCTTGAGGGCTCCTCAGCTATGTAACTCATGGCTGAATGGGCACCACATTGGCCTGATGGGACTGCCTCAGTTCTTCCCTGTGCAATAGTATGGCTCATTTTAGAACCTTTTTCCATTTTTAAAGTTCATTGCATAGAGATGGAAGATTGACAATTTTCCTAGAGACTTTAAGATACTCCTTAAATTAGAAAAAATATAAAAATCAAATGGCTGTCAGGAATGTCTATTGCATTGCTTGTTCTCAGTAAATGCTTACTTGTAAAATGAATTATTATTACTTCTAACTATACCAGAGTATCCAACAATGGCTTCCTTAACTGGGGAATAATGGAATGATTTTGTGGTTACATTTGTTTTACATTTCTGTACATTATAATTAGGAAAAACTAAAGTCTATTGGTTTGTAAGTTAGTGAGTTTCCATAGACTATCTTTTTATTCTACTCTCTTTTAGCAGTTACTATTTAACTAGGAAGGAATTTATTTTTTAAAGTGTATGTGAAAGTTATATAAGTGTATAAATGTATACATAAAGAATTTCTAAAGAATCTACTTATAGGCCGGGCACGGTGGCTCACGCCTGTAATCCTAGCACTCTGGGAGGCTGAGGCGGGTGGATCGCTGGAGATCAGGAGTTCAAGACCAGCCTGAGCAAGAGCGAGACCCCGTCTCTACTAAAAATAGAAAGAAATTAACTGGACAACTAAAAATATATAGAAAAAATTAGCTGGGCATGGTGGCACATGCCTGTAGTCCCAGCTACTGGGGAAGCTGAGGCAGAAGGATCGCTTGAGCCCAGCAGTTTGAGGTTGCTGTGAGCTAGGCTGATGCCATGGCACTCTAGCCCAGGCAGCAGAGCAAGACACTGTCTCAGAAAAAAAAAAGAATCTACTTGTAAAACATTCTATAGAGTTTTTACATCCTGTGAAAAATGTTAAAATAAAAATATTCATAAAATGCATGTGCATGCCTTTTGACTAAAGATTTTTTTCATGACTTCCACAAGGTGGCACTAAAATCTAAACAAAATTCCAATCTTTGGTCTGGTCTTTCAGGAGAGGGGAGTGACTTACGGAAGTACTGGGAAAATAAACCAAATAAATTAGGTTGAAGATTGAAGATAGATTAATAGCCTCCTTTTGTCTGAAAGATAACTTTCCTCTCTCACTGTTGTGGGTATATTATGTCAAACAATGAATCTACATATTAATAAAATTATTAAAATGACTTGTTCTTATAGGAGAATTGTATTTTATTCTTGCCTTTCAGTGAAAGTACATTATGAAGGGTGAGGGACAGGGGAAAGAATTCTACGGCATATCACCTAGTTTGGAAAAGTTTATCCTGTGAATGGGGCAGTCTTGGAAGCAGCCAGTCTCTGCAAACTTGTTCCAGTATCCTGGGTGGGGAGGGGAGGGGAATGAATACCATGAAAAGAAGTTGCTTCAGAACACAGATTTTTCTATTTGTTTACTCTGGCATATTTACCAACTGCATATTTTTAGAAATTACTGCGATATTGAGATTTAAGCTTAGAACACCTCATATAATATGTCTGGAAATCAGGAAATGAGTGAATTTAATCCCTTTTCCTGATTCTTTGTATTTAAGTTTTTTTTTAAAACACATGCTATAAAGCTTTAATTGTTTTACATTTTCTTAATATTTGAAGTTTGAGGGCATAGCCAAGATTCCCAAGCTATATTAAGACCAACGAAAGCAGTGTTAACAATACAGCTATAAAAGGTTTTGACTAAAAGAAGAAAAATTGGTGTAGATAAGATTTTTCAGAATAGGCTAATCAAAAATTAAAAAAAAAATTTAAAAAAAATTTCCAGATTGGAGCCCTAAACCAACGACCAAAAAAAACTTTACTTCCTGACAGATCAGTTCCTTAGATCTGAAAAACAAAAGCAAACCAACAAAAAGCTGGGCATTTAGTGGAGGTAATTCAGTGTGGGGGAAGCACAGCGCTCCTGGTCATTTGAATGGGATGTTCCCTGAATTGAATGGGGTGAGCAGCACTACTGTCTTATTTGACCTGCTTGCATCCTTGGAGCCATATGGAGCCCTAGATCTTAGCATATGAATTGTATGTGAAAACACCAGGCCTCCGTCACAGCTGGCTGCATGGGTTTGGTGGGATGACTGTTAAAGCAGAGTCTGGAGTTGAGGTAAGAAACCCTCAGAACGTTCCAACTGAGTTCCTCAGCATTTGGGTTAAGTCTCCACAGTCCTTTAGTGAGTCTTGTAAAGAGCCAAGCATTGTGCTGGGTCTTCAAGATGCTGAGATAAGACAAAATCCTGGCCCGCCAACAACTCATAGTCCAGAGACCCAGACAGATATGAGGCAATAACCTCAGTGTGGTGTGGTGTCCTCTCCTTCGCTGAAAAACCAATCTGCATCCCATTACCGCTACAATGGATGGGTGTAGCCCAACCTGTTTAGATGGTAGTCAGCCCCAATCCGAGTTTCAACTCCAAGTACAGCACTCTGCGCTATTCCCTATTCCTAGAGTTTGCCCTCTTTCCCCGCTTTCTGCTGGTGTCCAGGCTGCTCCTCCTTCCTGGGAGGCCCTTTCTGACTCCTCCTTCCCCCATCTTCTGTCTACTGATATCGTAAACCTAGGTCCTTCTAGATCAGAGGTAGTGTCACCTCCTGCAGGATCCACGGGATAGATGAATTAAGTGAGGAGACTAGGGATCTAGCACCCTACCACACACCAACTTGCTGTGTTCCCACCCGCAAGCCACCCCTCCCCGGTTTCGCTGCCTCAAACCTTTTCATCTGCTCCTGGAGTTGGGGTGGTGGATTCCACTGTACTGTTATATTTATCTCAGACAGTTCTCTGGTTTAATGACCAGGATCAGAATCAATCATGCAAAGCAGGACCAAGGCTGCCTTTCCCTCCTGGTAACTTCTTCCAAGTAGACTAGGCTCGACCTTCCCTTTTCATTGTCCTAAAGCTCGGCCACGGCGACTTAGCGCTCCTTCCCTTAATCTTCACCTAGAGACCCAGGCCGGGGCTCGGGAAAGGTGGGGGCGGCGGGCCTTGGAGGAGCCTGGAGGCTTGGCCAGGCCCTCTCAGTGGCCAGCCTGTCGCCTCCCGGGTCCAAACCTATGGCTGACGTAGGGCGAGTACCGGGGTGGGGGACTTAGACCACAGGAGGAACAGCCTCCAAAAGAAAGGAAAAAACCTTTTTGCTTGGAAACAAAAGTGTGTGTGTGTGTGTGTGTGTGTGTGTGCGCGCGCGCGTGCCCGTGGCTATTTATTTAAAAACAAAACCACGTTAAAGGAGCCGCCCCTCCCCCACAGGCCCGACCACTCGCCGGGAGTTCGCAGGGAAGAGCGGCAAGTCTGAACCCAGGGAGTAGCCAACGCCCCACCGAGTGCCGCCGGTCTCGGAGCCGCTCACCCACGCCCTGCGGGCTCCAGACAGCCAGCTCCCCGGCGCTGCGCGCAGAAGCGGCGGCGAAGGCGGGGACCCTGGTGCCGCCAAAGCCCCGCAGCGCCAGCCGCGGCACAGACTCCCCTGCCGCCGCCTATCCCAGCCCGGCGGCCCGGGCCGTCAATCAAGCTGGCCCGGCCCCGCCTTCAGGCTGCAGTGGGCGGCCAATCAGACCTGAGCTCCGCAGCGATGAGCTCAGCCGGCTCGCTTCCCATTGGGCGGCTATATTAAGAAAGTGGCCGGACTCTTTAAATAGCGGGCGCTAGGGCCGCAGCCCTCATCTGCCACCGCAGTCTGGCTGTCGCTGCGTCGTCTCCTCCTGTATTCTTGGTGAGGCCTAGGAAGACCGGCAGGGAGCTAGGCCTAGTCCGCAGCTCGGGCCACCGTTACGCACAAAGCCAGCTACCCCCGGCTCGGGGCGAGCAGAGCGGCCACAGCCCAGGAGCAGCGCGGCGAGACGTACAGTGCGCCCTATGCCCGCGCGCCCCCACCGCCCCCGCCGCGGCAGCAGGAGCGCACCGAGACAACGCGCCACCGCGGGGCCCGGGTGCAGCTAGCGACCCTCGCCCCCAGCGCGCAGCCCGAGGTGAGCAGTGAGCGGCGAGCGGGACGGCAGCGAGGCGTTCGCGGGCCCTCTCCTGCTGCCCGGGCCCGGCCCGCTCATGGCGGCCATCCGCAAGAAGCTGGTGGTGGTGGGCGACGGCGCGTGTGGCAAGACGTGCCTGCTGATCGTGTTCAGTAAGGACGAGTTCCCCGAGGTGTACGTGCCCACTGTCTTCGAGAACTATGTGGCTGACATCGAGGTGGACGGCAAGCAGGTGGAGCTGGCGCTGTGGGATACGGCGGGCCAGGAGGACTACGACCGCCTGCGGCCGCTCTCCTACCCAGACACCGACGTCATCCTCATGTGCTTCTCAGTGGACAGCCCGGACTCGCTGGAGAACATCCCCGAGAAGTGGGTACCCGAGGTGAAGCACTTCTGCCCCAACGTGCCCATCATCCTGGTGGCCAACAAGAAAGACCTGCGCAGCGACGAGCACGTCCGCACAGAGCTGGCCCGCATGAAGCAGGAACCCGTGCGCACGGATGACGGCCGCGCCATGGCCGTGCGCATCCAAGCCTACGACTACCTCGAGTGCTCGGCCAAGACCAAGGAGGGCGTGCGCGAGGTCTTCGAGACGGCCACGCGCGCCGCGCTGCAGAAGCGCTACGGCTCCCAGAACGGCTGCATCAACTGCTGCAAGGTGCTATGAGGGCAGCGCCCGCCCTGCCTGCCCCTGCCGGCGCGGCTCCGCTCCTGGGCCCGTCCCCCACGAGCCCGGAGAAGGGGAGACCCGCGCCCGCCAAGGACCCTACCGGACTGCCTGGCGTCTGCTGGCGGCTCTGGCTCGCTCTGAGAATCGGCGTGAGCACCGGGCGCCCCCTTCCCAGTGTCTGTGTGCGTCCAGCTGTGTTGCACAGGCCCGGGGGCCCCGCTGAGTGCCAAGGGTCCCCTGAGCATGCTTTTCTGAAGAGTCAGGCCTCAGAGTGTGTGGCTGTGTGTCTGTTCGACTCCCTTCGCCCCATTTTCACCCCACCCCCACCTCTGGTCCCCGGGGGCGAGATTGGCGCCGGAGTGTGGCCGCGCCCCATCAGATGTTCGCCCTTAACCAGCCAGCGCCTGCTATCCCTTGTCTGTAACATAGACCCCGGGAACTGAGGGAGGGGAGGGCTGGGAGGATGGGGGGATGTTATATAAATAATAGATATAATTTTATTTTCGGAGGTAAGATGATGTTATTTAATGGTGGTGGTGGGTGGAGTGACCAGGGCGCTGAAACAGCTCTGGCCCTGGCTGGGTCAGGCGCCCATCCAAGAAGGAACAGGACTTGGTCATCTTTCCAACTCCTGGGGAAGACATTTGCAACTGACTTGGGGCTGAGAGGACACAGCTTCCGGACACAGCGTCTCCTGCGGGCCAGCTCTCTGCGAAGCCCTCACCAGCCACCAGCGGGAGGAGAGAGGGTGCACTGCGGGCTTGTTTTTGCCATAAGCGAACTTTGTGCCTGTCCTACAAGTGAAAATTGTTTAGTCCAAGAAACTGATGTTATTTGATTTATTTAAAGGCTAAAACTTGGTTTTTCGTTTGGAAAAAATTCTTTGCACAACTGTTTCATTGTTTGACACTTAATGCACTTGTCATTTGCATAAGACAGTAGCATTCTGACCACACTTGTACGCTGTAACCTCATCCACTTGTGATGTTTTTAAAAAAATGTTGATGACTTTTAAGGAGAGGGATAAAACTCCCACTAATTTTTGCTTTGTTTTCTTGAAAAAGGCAGCAACACTGTTTTGCGATTTTATTTGTGCAGGTTATGCACACTATTTTGATAAAAGGCAGTAACAAGTATTGGGGCCTATTTAAAACTTCTTTTTTTTTTTTTTTCCCACAAGGCAGTCTCTAAAGCTATGTGAAGTTTTCTCTGCATCTCTGTACAGAGAATAAACCTGTCCCTATTTTCTTCCCCTCCCCTCCCACCCAGTGGTACTTCTACTAAATTGTTGTCTTGTTTTTTATTTTTTAAATAAACTGACAAATGAAAAAGTGGTGAGCTTATGATGTTTACATAAAAGTTCTATAAGCTGTGTATACAGTTTTTTATGTAAAATATTAAAAGACTATGATGATGACATTTATAAAATGCCTCCTGTGGTTTAATAGTGTGTAAAAGTATCCTTGTGAATTTGGGACAAGGGAACAATTCTTAGTGGGATCCTTGCCACCAACTCCATTTCCTTTGTGAGGATGAGGTCTTTTTGGGGCGTGTGTGGGGATTGAGGGGCTTGGGTGACTGAGGGAGAACAGGTTGTTCCTGTCACCTTCCTAGAGGCAAATGATTGGGGTTACCAGGCAACAGTGCAAAAACCTTTGACCTATTAAGTTCTCAGTCCTTTTAGGTGGGACTGATTTTATTTGGTCTGTATGTGTTAAAAACACTGTGTTTAAGTCTATCGTGGAGCTTGGCTTATTCTTTGAAACTTGAAAAGTTGCCATTTGTGCATTTTAAATCTAGATAACGTTTTTTTGCTAATCACTGGTGTGGGGCCAGGGTCTCCCTCAGGAAGGCTGATTACTGGGTTTCCGTCAGAGCATCAGGGGTTACACAGGTACCCCAGGAAACTGTAGGTGGTTATCTTAGGGACTGGAGCTCTTGAGTGGGAGTGGGAGGAGTTCAGATAAGGAGCTGATTTTTCTTTTACTATCCAATTTTCACCTGCCAAGGAAACATAAAATGCTTTATTGTAAGTATGGAGAAGGGCCATATTATGGACAGAACACTGGATGTTTGGGATTGTTGTTTAAAGATGGAGCAGCCACATTTGAGGGTTCAAGCATGATGAGCTCTAATTGTAGGCACTGCCTTGCTGCAGTGGTTCTTAGAACTAGACAGTCTGATTTATACTTGGAGACCACAGTCAAATCTTGCTGCAGGTGTGACTGCTGAAACCTGCCAGGGCTCAGCAGCTTCCAGGGAAGGTAGCTGACAGTGCCAACCTCTCCAACTACCTAAGAAGGTGGTTTTTGTTTTTGAATCAGCACTTTCTGGGTTTCTAGCACTTAGTTGCCACCTTCTCCTCCCCCTTCCTCCCCACACCCAGGGCAGAGGCAGAGAAGATCTCTTTTGAAGTTGTTTTGCTTCAAAGCCTGAGGCTTTGGTTTCCCAGTCTTCCCCCAGACTCCTAAGAGCTTTTGTTGAGTAGAGAAAACCTGGTCTGTGGTGACCTTTCACCCACTTAAATGCAGGCAATAACTGGGCCTCCTGCTGGCTGGGCAGGCGCGTTGGTCAACAGGGGGGATTGTTTGGGCTCCTTCCTCCAGGAGCAGAGCAAGACAGGGTGGCTTCTTTGAGCAACTGCCTCACTCCTTCCTGGGCCCCTAGGCCACTCACAGCCTACTTTTTCTTTTTCATTTTAAAGACAAAACTTCCCATTGAAAACCAGAATGTTTATTTGCAGGTTTTACAGCTAGCAAATCCTCTGGTACCAGGGAGTGCAGGATCTGTGGGGGAAGAGCTCAGCCTTGGGCTGAATGCCCAGGACTCAGCTTTGCAACCAGCCAAGAGCCTGGACACCCAACCCCCTGAAAGGGCCTTTTCAGGGTTTCCTGCCTGCTCAAGGCTGCCTGGTACCTAGAGCTGTCTGTTTCTTATATTTTGGGGAGACAAACACTCAGATGACACATGGCAGCCTGAGTTATGCTTGTTTTAAAATGCATGGCATTTAATAATCCTGCCGGAACACACTCTTCTTGCTGCATTAGGATCCAACTGGAAAATATAAAGACGAATTGCTGTAGGCTGGAAAATCAATTAGGAAAAAGAGGTAAAACATCTGGTGTTACTTGTAGAATATGAAAATTCATTTTGCACATTTAAAATAAATGTGCTGAGTTCATTTAATTGCCTGTTCAACTGTTTTGTGGAAAATAGTGAGACGTTTCCTTGATCCTGGGCATTTTATAGCAAAAGGCATTGTCTTGCGTTCTTCTTTAATCTTAATCTTAAATCAATCTGGATTGTATTTCTAAGGTCTTTTTCACATGTGTTTCAGTAGATCTTGAACTGTGAACTGTGGTTTTCTTTCTTTCTTTTTTTTAATTTCAGAATATTACAGGGGTACAAATATTTTTGTTACATGGATGGCTTTTGTACTGCTTGAGTCAAAGTTATAAGTGTGCCCATCACCCAGGTAGTGTACATTGTACCTGTTAGGTATGATTTCACCTGTCCCCTGGAACTGTGGTTTTTAAACTCAAGTGTGCATTAGAATCACGTGGAGGGTGAGTTAAAACAGAGATTGCTGGGCCTAACCCCAGAGTTTCTGATCCAGTAGGTCTGAGGTGGGGTTCAAGAATTTGAATTTCTAACAAAGTCCTAAATGACATTGATGCTGCTGGTTTGGGGACCACACTTTGAGAACCACTGGCTTGGAATGAGGGAGAGGCCTTGTCAATGTGCAGAGGGAGGTGGTTTCCTATGAAAATAGATCAAATTCCACGGACTTATAGGGTTGGCCCTGCAGTCTTGACTTCCATACCCCAGGGAGTACAGAGCTCCCAGAGAGCTTTCCTTTTAGGATAAACCACACGTAACCCCTATCTTCTTTTCCTCACATTCTTATACCAAAAGAGGTTTAATACCCTTCTAGAGATTTAGTTCTGCCATTCCTGCTTTCAGAATGCAACAGCATGCATTGGCACCTCCTCTGTGAGCTCAATGAGATGGGGGTAGAAAAGCAATAAGACTCAGTCCTTGCCCCCAGGAGCTTGTTCACAGCCTGGCGGGGCAGGCAGTTGCAGAAATGCATTCACCAAGCCCTGGAATATGGTGTGCTCTGATGGAAGGTAGCCAAGGGCACAACAGGCCCCTTGGATGGAAGTGCCTAGGTTTGCATGGAACATTGGTGAAGGTGTCATAGAGGAGACATTTGAGCAGAGTCTTAAATCAGGAGTGTGTGATGTGTAGACAGAAGAAATCTTGGGGGGTGGGGTAATTGGGCCATTAGTACACTGGTGATATGTACAGCTTCCTTTTGTCATTGTGGGGCCTGACTTCTGGGGAATAAAGCTCTCTTGGGTGAGAACTACTTTCTGCTTTTAGTCCCTCTAGCATGTATTTCTTCAGTCAAGAAAAATGATATTACCCAGCCAAGTAAAACACAGCCTCTCCCCATCCCTCCCTGTCCACAACACAGGGACCTACCTGGCAGGCCAGGAGAGGAGGCTGGTGATGAAGGTTTCATTGTTTCCTCTGTGCCTTCCAGGGATGTGGCATAAGGGTTTGCTTTGTGATCACTTACACCCTGGGAAACACACCCTGGCCTCCAGCAGACTGTGGGACCACAAAGGGGCCTTGTGCCCCGGCTCCTTGGGCCCTCACCAGTTTATCTGGTCCATCTTCTGGCTGGAGGGAGAACCTGGGCTCTCAGGCTGCCCTCAACTCTCAGAAGCCCCTTTTTGGGCCTGGGAGATAAGAGCCTGGAGGACCCCAGTTCATTCCTTCCTGTTTATTCTTTTATTTATCTATCTATTTATTTATTTATTTTTTGAGACAGAGTCTCACTCTGTTGCCCAGGCTAGAGTGCCGTAGCATCAGCCTAGCTCACAGCAACCTCAAACTCCTGGGCTCAAGCGATCCTTCTGCCTCAGCCTCCCGAGTAGCTGGGACTACA
>CAUYRT010027032.1:0-53177 GCA_963574885.1 Lepilemur ruficaudatus | reverse complement strand
CAGGAGTTCGAAACCAGCCTGAACAAGAGTGAGACCCCGTCTCTACTATAAATAGAAAGAAAGAAATTAATTGGCCAACTAAAGATATATATAGAAAAAATGAGCCGGGCATGGTGGCGCGTGCTTGTAGTCCCAGCTACTTGGGAGGCTGAGGCAGGAGGATCGCTTGAGCCCAGGAGTTTGAGTTTGCTGTGAGCTAGGCTGATGCCATGGCACTCTAGCCTGGGCAACAGAGCGAGACTCTGTCTCAAAAATAAATAAATAAATAAATAAATAAATAAATAAAAAACCCCTGATGGTCAGAAGTGTTAGAACAACATTTAAATAATAGCCCAACTATTCAGTTATTTTTTGGAGATGGAAGTTTTTCCATTGTCAGAATTGAAGCCCACACTGGAGATCTCTTTTCCCGTGTCTTCCCTCCCTATCTCGTTCCCTGTTTGAGTGTGTTGTAAGTTTCTGGAAATTTAACTTATGGAAAGCTACAGGTGGGTAAAGGTGACCAGCCAGTAGAGGAAACAGCAGAAGATTGAGGACAGCCTCTTGAAGCTATTTCCTGGCTGGAAAACATCAATTAACATATTTCTCAAAACTGAGCCAAAAAGTATCTCCTTCAAGTTATTTCAGATTATATAAATAGACTGAAAGAAAACTCCAATGATTGCTTCTGATGAGAAGAGTCTAATATGCTAAACATTAAAAAAATTGACTTTTATGAAAATGTATTTGTGAGTGAAGTTAGACATTTCACCTACCACAGAGTAATTACAGACTTCCTCACAAATGGCACTCCCAGGGACGAGAGCAGTCACCCTCACAGGTAAAATAAAAGGTATGATGCCGGGGGCGGGGGTGGCTTTAGATGTCAGGTGGTTCTTGCTCCTCATTTTATAGGTGCAAAAGCCAAGACACAGTTAGAAACAGCGCGTGTCAGAGAGTGCAGGCCTCCTTCCCCCCTCCGCTGCCTGGGCCCCTGTCATACACCCTTCATACTTGACTGTATCACTACCTTGCTGTTGAATTTCTTCAGTGTACATATTTTCCCCTGCTATTATTGTTTAAGCGCTTTGAAGATAGGAGAAGTGTCTTTTCCTTTATTCTAGCCTGGCGATTGGCATACAGTTCCAATCAGTGGTTGCCGGGGGCCAGGCCTGGAGACACTGACTGCACATGGTCGCCAAGGAAACTTTTGGGATGAAGAAAAGGCTCTAAGTATTGAGGGAGGTGGCATTTAAATGAGATAAACATTTGTTAAGACTCATCTAACTGTACACTTGAAATGCGTGTTTTTTATTGTGTGCAAATTACACTTCAGCAAAGTTTATTTTAAAAGGTAAAAAAATAAGGATTACTATGACATATTGTTAATTTTTTGTCTCATAATACATCCTTAGAATTGTGCTTGCCTCTGTGTACTCTGAACACAGTCTGTGCCCCATCCCTGCAGTTGATAAGCTACTTGTCTGTGAATAAGCTACAAACGTAAGTATTTTCAGAATAGAGGTAACATGAGATAAATGTACATTTTGTGCCCAGAGTTTTAAAAAAAATATTGGCCCAGTTAATTAAATAATGTCTTCATAGGCTGAAAAAAAAAATCTGTCTCCTTTCCAGAATGGCTGCAGGAAGAAATTATCTTGTGGGAGGACACGGTTGATGGAAATACAGTAAACAAGATGGCACTTATCTTTCCTTAATTCTCAAAGAAACCATCATTGCAAAAGCACCAGCATAAAGTTTAAAGGACTCATCCCACTGCCTCTGAGATTGGACTTACTGCATCTGTGGGGCTCCTTAATAATCACTGGAGGATTGAGGTGAATCATAGAAGATTTTGAACACAAGAGATCCTCACCCCTAGGGAAAGTCATGAGTAAACTGAACAACAACAACAAAAACACTGTAAGAAGAGAAGCCACCTCCTTAATTATAAGACACACAGTGATAAAAGCCTAGAGTTTTAACATGACAGAAGAGAACAAACTTTAATTAATGACTGTCTGGCACATAGCAGGTATTTAATAATAAATATTTGTTGACTGTTAGCTAGAGGCAAAATAAAAAATTTCTCTGAGTACTCTGAGCTGAGGGTACAACAGTTTAAAACCTTATCTTTAATTTCTAACCAAAGCTCAAGCACATGACTGCGTCGCCAAATGTAAATGGGGAATGAAGAGCATCTTATAGAATACTTTTTGTAAGACTGCCACTTGGGGTAACAATGGAACAAACCACTGTTACTTTTTAAAGACCAATTCTAATGACCTGGCGCACTGTCCCATTTGAATTATAAACACTTAGATTCAAACATAACTCTACCCATGCTGCATTACCCTGTGAGTACCAAAATTTCTCTGGCCACTCTTTAGACTTGACTCTAGCATCTCTCACTGTTATTAGATTACTTTTTAGTGAATCATATTCTATTTGCCATCAAGGGAAAAAGTGCTTCTGCCTTTATCCTGCCAAAATGTTATGGCTGGCAGGGCTCATCTTCTATAACCAAGTGGATCTTGGCTTCAAATTTGGATAATAAAGAAAAAAAGACAGCTGAGAAAATAAAACAGATTATTTTACTGAATGCTTTCCTTTCATAAATGAAGAAAATGCTTTTGACAATGACCCATCTGTACCTGGGCTATTACTTTCACTTGCCACTGTGGAGTCTGTTACTATTGGATTATTTGTCTTTGTCAACAGACTTAGTAAATCATTTAGCTAACATTAATTTATTTGACAAATGTTTATTGATGCCTATTTTGTGCCAGGCACTGTCCAAAGTAGTTGCCACGGCCCTATGCCTGCTAAATCAAAGTTATGGCCATGCCGTCATTGCCTGCACAGATTTTTATTTCTTCTCCATTGAATACTGTCCCTGATAGCTGGTTTTACATCTCTAGGTATCAGCAGGTAGAGCTGTCATTAAACAATTAATGGACGACAACCGCATTGGTAAGGGTAGCAACTACTCTGGGCTAGGCACTCAGGGTTGAGTGTGAACAAAACAGACGAGATGCTGCCTTCTTGGAAGTTTACAGACCAAGAGAGGAGATAGACACGAGGTGATGAGTCATGGTGAGGATACTGAAGGAAACGACAGTATCAATGATGGAGAGCAGATCAGAGTGAGACAGAGGGGAACAGAAGGAGGAATCTAGCAAAACATCATCGAAGCTGAAGTGTGATGAATTAGAAGGAGGAATTCGTGTGAAGATCTGGAAGAGGATTATTCTGGGCAGAGTGGAGAGGGTGATGGGGAAATGGCTGCAATGCCCATTGGTTATGTTAGGATTCGCTACATCCAGCTCTGTCCTCATGATACGAAGGTTATCGTGATCTGGCCTCTGCTTCGGGCTCACCTCCTGCCCTTCTGCCTTGTGATGCTGCTTTACCAACACCTCATTGCCCAGCACCAGGCAGTTCCCTCCCTCCACACCCTTGCTCACTCTGTTCCCTCTGCCTGGAGCATCCTCCCTTCCTCACCTGGACAACTCCTCCTTTTTATAACTTGGATGATGCATCAGCTCCCCAAGGAGCCTTTATTGACCCTCAGCCTGAGTTAAGTACCACTCCATTCAGCTTCCAAACTTCTATATTATTGTGTTGGTCCTTGAACCTGACAGACCTGACTTTGAATCCAGATTACTCTATATTTTAGCTGTGAGGTCTTGGAAAAAATTACCTGACCTCTGTACACTTCAGTTCCTCATCTGTAAAGCTGGCACAATAGTATCTACCTCCTTTGGATGTTGTAAGGAAGACATGCTGTAATCCAGACGATGTGCTGACACAGGTCAGGGCTCTGTAAATGCTGGCTCTCCTATTCCTGCCCATGTGTCTCCTCCACTAGTCCAGGCCTCCTTGAGAGCAGGGACTGTGCCTTGTTTTTTTGTATCGGTGGGTCCTAAAATAGTCCTGGGCACATGCGAGACATTCAACCAATATATAATAAATGAAATCCAGACTTCTCAGGATGGCACAAAATACCTGTGCTGTTCCATGAGCCCTCCCCATCCTGAATCACCCCAGGCTCCTTTCCACACAATCCTCTCTGCCACCCCCAATTCACTTTATTGTGATTTCTTGTGCCTACAAGATTCTCACCTCAGATGTCATCTTCTTCTGGGCTTCCCTGTTTTTGTTCTTCCTTCTATCCGAAAGGCCTTTCCCATCAGGGCAACTCCTACTGTTGCTTGCCTTTCAAAGTCAAAAGAAATGTAACCTATACTTTGTATCTACTTATCTCTCAAGGAATTCACTTATATGCCTATTTTTTATTATAATGTATAATAATAGTATAATAGTATAATTCCTACTATATGACAGTTACTTGCTATACATGTGTTTTCCCTTCTAGTTTCTGAGCTCCTTAAGTACAAAGTCTGGTATTTACCTCTGTATCTCATTCTTCAAACTATATCACACATATAGCAGGTAGTTGTTTAAATATAAAATAAATATTTGTGGAATTGAAGTGTACATATTAAGGCCAAATGGGGTAGAAGGAAATACCAGATTCTGACAATCAGAACCAGAGAGGGGGTCCTGAAGACTTCAGGGAGCATGCTCACTTGCGGCGCACCTTTGAAAGGGAGGTATTTGGGGGACTTTGGCATGACTGCGTAACTCAAGAGCAAGGATTATTCTCATAACGCATCTCCCATTCTTCATCAAACCCACCTCCTTTTCCTTGCAGAATCTAAATAAACTGACCTCTTTTTCTTGTTCACCATTCTCTGGGATTCCCTGGTGATGCAGACAGGACATTTCCACATAGCCTGCCCTTCTGCACAGATTTATATATAGGAATGAAGCGTTTGGGATTTCTCTACTACTTCTCTTTGCTTCTACTGCCTAGAACACACTTTCTGCTGGTCATGTTCTGATCATTCTCTGTATGTTCTTCTCTAACTCTGACCTGGAGACTAGAACTCGTCACTCCTCACTCTGAATTACCACGATATTTTGTACCTTCCTGTGTTACCAGATTTATTATATCATATTATCATCTGTTAACAGACTGTGAGCCCTGCAAGAACAGGAATTGTTTCCAATTCCTCTCCATAACTAAAAGCACTTAATAAATGATGGATGGATGGATAGATGGGTGGGTGGGTGAACAGGGAGAAGACAAAGCCTTACAGACTGACCTACCTGTATCCCCACACATCTGCTTAGCTTTCTGAAAAGTCAGCATGACTGTTTCTAAAAAAAGATATGATCAGTTAAGATATCATAGGCTACACATGACAAAAAATCTTAACTCAGATTATTGATTTTTAAGTTCTGTCATTTTCATCTGACCAACAGATTGATTCCTTTATGGTCACAAGTTGGCTGCAGCATCTTGTTCCAGCCGTTACATTTAGACACAACAACTCCCAGAGATGAAAGGGCTATGTCCTCTCGAAACAGAAGAAAGCATTCCCTGAACCCCCCTGCTCCGGAGACTTCTCAGAAGTCTTGCAGGCCAGAACTGGTTTAAGTGTCCACTCACAACCACTCTCTGGCAGAGGCCTGGCCACTTCTCTTAGGATTTACTCTTGAACTAGGGAAGAGATCACCATCGTTAGAGTCATGTACATAACAGGTGAATACCTAAACAAAATAGGGGTTCTGTTTGCAGCGGAGAAGAAAGAGACGCTGCTGGGTAGGCAACCAACAGTAACCATTCCCCAAGACTAAGTTCCCAATCAATTCTCTTAATGTAATACATACACTTAAGCAAGGTGGAGTCTGAACTCTACTGCTCCTTGCTAGGCCTGTGTGGGGTCTCTAAAGGGTGCTGACAGTGCTCCTGGTTGTTACTGGCTCTCACTTCATTTCCTCTGTCTCTGTCCTCCAGCTCCCTGCTGCTCTCACTCATCTTCCCACCTGCAGGCCCAGCCTCCTTCCATGTCCTCAGCCATACCTCTGAGCCAGGGAGGGCTTGGCTCTACTTGTCCCCTTCCAATATCAAGTATTCTTACTGTCAGCATGATCTCAGATATAGTACCCCATGATGAACATGATTGACCTAGGATGTAACAAAGTGGCTCCTGGTACACCCCTGACCCAGGATATGTCCTGAAGGTCATTGTTTGTACTCTTCCTTGGTGTCTGAGTTGCTGCCACCCCTCTGTATCCACTTCCCTTTTCCGAGCAAGTCCTACTATGTCTTTTGCCCAGGTGATCTTTGGGCCAAATCATTCCTTTCTGAGTGATAATATATCCCCATGATCTGTTTGCTTCCATGTCTCTCCAACTGTCAAAGGATGTGAGACATCACTTAAAATTGTGCTCCAGTGGCTCCCTTAAGCACTTGTCTTGCCTGCCATCTGTTCAGCTACAGCAATATGTCCAGGAACCGCCTTGATGTCTTAGTCTGGTTCGCTCTCAGCACATGACCTGCCCAACAGAGTTTATTTACATGGCTTCTGGATCTGCTCCAGGAACCCTGTGTTGGTTAGTGACTAGGAGCTGTCACTTGATGTTTATTAGAGCATGTGTCACTGATTCAGAGGATGAACTTGATGACAACAGAAGGCCCAGATCTCACACCTTGAAAGGTAAGCACACTGTGCCATGAATTTTAAATATTTTGCTTTGTCTCAAACTTGGTGACAGTTTACACCTTTCTGTCAAAAATCCACAAATTCCTTAATTTAGCCTCCCAGGTCCTATTTAGTATTTTATTTGAAACCGTCTCACTTTGCATTTAATCTGTGATCTAATCATGGACAAAGTAAAGACTCTACAAAGAAAAGTGGGGCAGCTCTCCATTATCCTCACCCCACATGGCAGTGATACCTCAATGCCATTAGTGACCTGTTTCCCATAAGTGGAAGTGTGCATTTATGGTATTAACCTCAAAGAAAGAGCTTTATAAGACACTGCCTTTAGCTGCGCATGTGAATGTCTCAGTAGACCCATGGGAATTGCAAATGGGGATTTGAGGACAGCCTCTGACCACTTTGATTTTAACTTCTCATTAACAAAGCCATTGCTTATATATTTAATGTCCAATTTTACAATAGACAGATCCATGCTTCAATAGAGTCCATCTAAATAGTTCATTAGCCTCCTCCCCAGCCACACCTCCCGGGAATCTAAGGCACTGCTGAGTTATTTGCTCTAAAGGAGCTTTTCTTACAGAAAATAATGGTAACCCAGTGTGTGAACTCCAGAGAGGGGAAAGTTGGATCAGAGAAAGGAAGAACAGTATAATGCAGCATGGTTATCATTAGGGCAAGTTCAGTCAGAACATAAGGCTGTCTTGCTTTGAATATGCTGAGTGACTCTAACCAGTGTTCTAAGTGGTGCAACTAAGGCCAAAAAGTGGCCAAAACCATCAAGGACCCGAGCATCATTAGGCAAAAACCACATTTTTCCTTATTCTCTTTATCAACTGATTTTCCCCAAACAGTCCCTTCCATGAACTATTATTGCTTCTTTTTAGTCTCGCCTGAGCTCAGCTTTGGCAAAATTCTCAGATTTTGAACTTCAAAATAGACAAAGTTTGGAGAGAAAATGGCTTTGAGTTTTTCTCAAAAGCCTAGATTTTGAATGTCAGATGCAAAGGCCTTGAAAGACTCAGTTCACATTGACTAGATATGGAAGAATAAGACCAAGCCAGGTTTTCCAATCCCCTCACCCTCAGCCCCAAGTCCAGATATGAGACAGTGTTCAAAGCTAGGAGAGGAGAAGAAAAGGGAGGGTGAAGAGAAGATTTCATACACTGGTGTGTCCCTGGGCTGGAGGCTAGGTGCGGAGATGGGGGTAGACTCCACTCCTCTGATAGACTTGGGGCGATTGAGGGCACAGGACTTATGAATCATTTCTTAGGTGTATGCCAGCAAGGGTGCCTACCTCACAGAGGTCGCTGTGGGGCATGCCTTGGGAGGAGCAGAGTAGAAACAGGTGTGAGGTACCCACAGAGATGGGCCTGAGGAACTTCCTCATACACCCTGATGTGACTCTTGGCACCGAGACAGGCCAGACAGCCTGCAGACCCAAGAAACCTCCCCGTCCAAACAATGAGAACCTAGTGGTCATCCGTTTGGGCAGATAATGAGAAACTCCAGGATGCAGATCTAGTCCGGGACTGTGGACAGAGGACAATGACAAACCAGATGCCCTCACTTTCCACCAACACTGTGACTCCTGGAACTTAGAATACTCCCAGGAAAAAAGAAAGAGAACACCTTGAACTGACTAAGGAAAACTTGGATGGACTAAGAAAACCTTGAATTGATTGAGGTTAATGGAACTAGTAAAGATTTTGTTTTTGCTGCCAGGCCTAATGGTGATTTGAGTTATAGAAAAATAAAGTTACATAGCTTATACACCTGAGTTTGTTGACTGATTTGTATTGTGTGTGTGTGTATATATAATTTATGGAAAAAGAAATATATGAAACCCCAAGAATCATGAAATTACATCGTTTTTCTTTTTATATGCTTTATAATTTTAAATGTTTTCAAAGAATTGTGGACTTCTCTAACATTAGAAACAAAAATACTAGTTACAAAAGAAAAAAAAAATCGATGTAAGTAACCAGTTTGTGAACCTCAGAGAAATGAGATTTCAATAAGAGAGGACCCCATCTAAGGCCCTTGCGCTCAGCAAGCTGAGGTAGAGACCACTGTGCACCTGGTCCTAGGAAGCAGCAGGAAGTTTTGGGTGCACACCCTATGTCTTTTTCTCCCCTTTTTTCTTGCCAGCAAACCCTGAGTTTGTTCAGGTAGCTTCCTCTGTGCAGGAGGTGAGGGAGGCCCATGCCCAGCCCCAGGGCTGGATCATGACTCGTCTAAGCCAATAAGCAAGCATGGAGGGCAATTCTGGCCCAGGAAACATGAGAGGAAGCTGCTGGGGGTGGGTGAGAATTGTGGAAAATGTCTCTGCTTTCCAAAGGAGACTCAAAGAAAAGATCCTCCTCTTTTCAGCTTCTGGATGTCCATGTGTGAGAAATAGCTACCTGGAACTGTGCCAGCTACCGTGCAGTCCTTGGGGAAGTTAGCTTGATAGGAAGAGGATGGCGACAGCAGAGCAAAGAGATGGTGGAGACTGGCCTTAAGGCAAGTTGCTCCGTGAACCAACTGTGAGACCTCCAAATACACAGTCATTTGAGATAGTAAATCTACTTACTGTTCAAGGCATTTTGAACTGTTTTTGTTTGTTTTTTACATACAGCACTGTTACATATTGTACATACATTATTGATCAATAATGACCAGTTTACGTGTTTGCTTCCCAGCCTCCATGAGTCCCTCTCTCATCCTGCTATGTTCTGTAAACATCTTGAGACCACAGACCGTGTGCTATTTATTTTTTCTACATCTAACCAGGGCTGTGAAAATGTAGGTGCTCAATGGACTTAAGCTGAACAAAAATTACTCAGCCATTAAAAGAAGCGAAGTTCTGATACATGCTATGACATGGATAAATTTTGAAAACATTATCCTAAGTGAAATAAGTTAGACACCAAAGAACAGATATTGTATTATTCCATTTATATGAAATATTGAGAATACGCAAATCATTGCAACAGAAAGCAGATTAGAGGTTACCAGGTGGCTTAACGGAAGGGGGAGTGTGAGTCATTGTTTAATGGTTACAGAGTTTCTGTTTGGTGACTTGAAAAAGTTTTGGACCTAGTGATAATGGTTGCATAACATTGTGAATGTAATTAATGACAGGGAATTATAAACTAAAAATGATTAAAACAGAAAATTTTATGTTATACATACTTTGCTACAACAACAACAAAAAAAGGAAGGAATACTGAATACCACTCCTGCTATCTACCACTCATGGGTCTCATACTCCAAATGGTCACAAGGAAGGTTTTTATAAAGATCTGGGGGAGGGAAGGGAAGGGTAGCAGTCACCGGGCTGGAGGAAGTCTTTCCAAGGGGTTCACAATCCAGAGCAAGGAGGGAAAGGAGAGAGCTGGACTCCTTTTGGTCCTTCATTTCTAAAAACCCAGGATCCACAGTAATGACTTGTGACTTACAGGCATTTTAATCACGAGATGGATCATTCCAAATAGGTACTTGAGGAGAAAAAACAAATTAAACCCAAAGGAGTAAGCAACTCACCAGTGAAAACAGAGGTGAGTCTGCCTGCTTAACTCAATAATTCTCAAAACCGTTAATTATTCGTATTTCTTTACAATTTTATTTTTCACCATTTGGAAGGATGCCCCATTTTCACTCATTCAACACTTAACTATCTCTGAGCACTAGTTAAGATTTTCACTAATTTAATAGAATAAAAACATGGAGTCATGACAGTAGCTGTCACCACTGCAGACCAATGAGACGCCAAGAGGAAAGCCTGATGTCACAGCCCCTCATGTCAATACGTGTAGAACAAGCCCAACATCCGCCCCATGGCCTGCACCTCAGGACGGGTGAGCAGTCTTCTATAGGATGCTTTCTCTCCTGCCTTTGCTGCAGCCTCTATGCTGGGACAGCAGACTGCAAAGGTAGAGGAACAAACGTTTATCTGCCACCTAGCCTCCTGCATTCCAACTCCTGGGCTTCTGGTGCAGTGCGCTCCACAGGCGCCCCTGACACAGGCACTCAGGAATCCTTCTCTCCTGCAATTCCCTTTGCTGTAGTCTGAATGTTTTTGTTCCCCCCAAATCCATGTGTTGAATCCTCAGCCCTAAGGTTATGGTACTAGGAGGTGGGGCCTTTGGGAGGGAACTAGGCCATTAGGGTGGAGCCCTCATGAATCAGATTAGTGCCCTTAGAAAACAGGCCCCAGAGGGAGCCTCACCCTTTCTGCATGTGGCGGTCTATGAGCCAAAAAGTGGGCCCTCACCAGAACCCAACAATTCTGGCACCCTGATCTTGGACTTCCAGCCTCCAGAACTGTGAAAAATAAATTCCTGTTCCTCATAAGTGACCTAGTCACAGTAACTTATTACAGCAGCCCAAACACGCTAAGATACCCTCTCCTCATGCAGCCTCGTTGAGACTCCTGAACCTTTTTTAGTAGTCTGTGGTTACTTCCAAATTTATAATGTAATATTTAACATATTCAAAAAGACACAAGGACAAATCAACACATACCTATGCATCCCCCACACAGCTCAGAAATAAAATATCAATATTGCTGAAGGCCCCTTCTCAATCACATCTCCAATCTCTTTATTTCACCAGATAAGAGTTTCTTAGTGCCTCTCAGTAATAAATCAGTGTTCAAGAAACAGGAATACTAGACAATTATTCTGCAGCCACTCATTAATTCATTTCTGTTTATATCCAACTAAAGCTGCTGTCCTCAACCCCCAGGCCTTGGGATGGTACCCACCTGTGGCCTGTTAGGGACCCGGCTGCAGACCTCCGCCAGTGCCACCCCCTCCACCACCATCCATGGAAAAATGTCTTTCATGAAACTTAGGAACTGGAGGGCCACACAGCAGGAGGTGAGCAAGTGAAGCTTCATCCGTATTTACAGCCACTCCCCACTGCTCGCATCACTGCCTGAGCTCCACCTCTGCCCTCTCCCCTGCTCCCCCCACCTCTGTCAGGTCCCTGGGAAAATTGTCTTCCATGAAACTGGTCCCTGGTGCCAAAAAGGTTGGGGACTGCTGAACTAAAGTGTCAGAAGTTTAGTGTGTGCAAAGCCTAATAAGAGCAGCTTACCTAACCTATACTCCCCATTCGATATTATAGGTCCCAAGTTTCCTGTTTTGAGTTCATTTAAATAGCAAATAGCTGGTTGCCTTCTTTAGAATAACAACCCTTCATATTGCTCAATACTATTAATAAGTTGTCTTTCTCCTTCTCTAGTCTCATAAACCTCAGTCTCTGTAATCTTCCATGTCAAAGCTCATTCTCCAACCTTCTAATCAATCTTGTGGTTTTTCTCTAACCCATGTTCAATGTTCTCATCGCCACCTATGTGTATGTGCTGCTGTGCTCTTGAGTCAGATATCCACGGTTCCTGGACAAAGATGTCAGCCCTTCCCACCTACTGAGCACTTTTTGTCTTCTGGTTTCTTGACATACAGTAACTGTCTCTAATCCCTATGAAACCTGTCTGGGGAGGTTCATAGATAAGTAGAGATTTATGGAGAGCTTCAGTAATGTGTTCAAGGTCACAGAGGTGACAGATTTGGGAGGTAAAACTAAGGTCAAGTAATATGGCCATGCTCTTTCCTCTACTGTCCTTCTCTAAACGGCTAAAGAGAACCCCAGGTAAGTATCTTGTGACTAAGCATAATAAAGACAAAGTTAGCATTGTGTTGTCACCTACACTTTGATTGAGACACATCGATTCAGTCTGGCTACAGCCCAGTTGGATCCATTTAGGAAATGACAATAATTAGCATACTCAGAATCAAAAACTTGCTATCACCATGAGGACACAGAATGGAATTCCTGACAAAATAGATATTTAATACATGTAAGAGCCATACTTCTTGTCCTGTTGGTAAAATAAAAATGAAAGTAAACTCTCTTCTTTTTCCCCATTCCTGAAGGAGAAAGAAATCCCTGCTGCAATGGCTTTTGAGAACAAGCTGCCTAAATAAAAATCTTAATAATTATTAAAACTTCTGAAATCAGTGATGGAAGCAGCAAAGTAGACAACAGACCCCTAAAACCCTAAAATAAAAAGGATTCCTGCCCTTTGGAAACTCTAGGAATTATCCAGTAAGTAATATTTTGTTCAATTCTGGAATCCTAGATTTAAAAAGATACGCTATTAATAAAATTAGATTTGCATTAACACTCCAGTGAGCCTGGGAAAAGTAAAGCTGGAGAATAAATCTTTTCTCATTGTCCACCCAGCAAAGCCCAGGTGAAGAGTGCTGTGCATCGATGTCCATGGTGCCTGGCACACATGATCTCAGGAACTGCCGAACGAATGAATGAAGCAGTGAACCAGATGAAAGCTAGAGGGAAAACAGGATTCTGTGAAACCATTCAAACCGTAGGCTTCCTTTTGATTCCATCATCACCAAGTACGTCTTTGAATAACCAATTTGATTTCTCAGATACAATAATCCAGTGAAAGGATAAAATGAGTGGATGCTTCACAAATATTGCAACAGTATAGGGTCAGTGTGTAAGATTATGGGCTCTAGAGTAAGAGAGACAGGAGTTCAGTCTTACTCTGCCATTTGCTACCATGTGACATGAGCAAGTTACTTCGTCTCACTGAGCCTTGTTTTCTTCAAAGGTGACAGTAACTGTATCACTTTCAGATTCTCCTTTCAATTTATCTATTTTTCCCATACATTGTCATTTCTCTGTTTGAAAGTCATAACCATGAAATTACAAACATGTATGGGTTATGCAAACAAATTCCCTTGTTATATTTTTAATAGAAAATGCTCTTACAGAAATTCATACCTTTATATATGTTGTGTGCTTTTTCTGGAACTTTTCATTTGGCTTGTTGAGTTTCTAACAAATCCTTAAAACCTGTCTCCATCCCTGGAAAGTTTGCTGTGCCCCTACTCCCAACTCCCTGCCTCCTCTTAATACCAAATTTAGTCTTTTCCTGTCCCACATTCTTGCTTTACCTGGTTATAATAATTTATCGCCTCCTACCTTATATCTATTTGTTTATATGTGTTTGTTTACATATCTATTTCTCTCCCGGCCTGGAAGTTCCCTAACAGTAATTTTATAAACCCATTATACACTAACATTGTGTCAAGTGTTCAAGTATTCATTAAACAAGCATGTATTGGGCATCTACTACATGCCAGGCACAATTTAAGGCATTTGCATTCAGAGGTAAACAAGATGAAATCCGGCCCTTCTAGAACTTATGCTCCAGTGGAAGTAGATGTTTAATAAATGTTGAGCAGGTGCAGGGCACACAGTCAATAAATAGGGGGCTCTGTGGAAGTAACTACTACTGCTTTCAATTTTTACCTAAATTTCTGGGGTATTTTTTAACTAATAGTGGGAAGATTGAAGATTGAGAAATCTCTCTTACGTTTGTTCTTAGTTTTCATGATGTTCAAAATAAATGACTTGTAGGTGATATCATAACAGACAAACACACTGCAGTTCTGTGTTCCTGCATACTAAAGAGAGGGTAGTTAATTGGCTTGCTAATCAGTTCTTGAGCAAAGGGCTAACATGATAATGGGCCAGTAATGAGACAACGCTTCTGAGTCAGGCTGTCAGCTAATCACATCTGGTTTGTAAAGTATTAATCAGCTCTGAGTCAGTGGGTAGGGAACATTAAGAAGGTGGTTACTTCCTAAATAAATTATTTCCCACTTACTCTGACAATCATAATTGGTGTATTTGAAAGAATTATTTTAATACAGTAAGTAGAGCATAGCTCAGATATTGAGTCATTCTAATAATATTCTTTGATTAAAATACCAAGTTATAATATTTTATATTATTAAAGATTTATAATTATAATAACTCAATAGACTTTATGCCATATTAAAAATGTCAAGATGGTATGTCACATGTTAAGATTTGTTCTGGAAGGATCATGCTTTCTAGATCTCTTACATCATTTCATCACCAAAACAACATTTTCTGCCAATATTTTAATTAGTTCTTTTACCGGAATTGTCTCTCTGGGTTCTCTGAAAAATTAGCTCTTTTCATTTTTCTATTACTCGTTATGTTCCAGGTACATTTAACGTGCTTCCTGTTAGTCATTTGCCTTTTGCAATTTTCATCAAGATGTTCTCATAGGAATTGGAAGCATTTTTATTTTTGGAAGACAGCAGGTAGAATAGTTAAGTTTGAATCATAGAAATAAAGGCTTGATTCAGAATTTGCTCAACAACTAAAATAAGAACCCTATTAAAGAGAGTTTAAAAACTCCTATACATGGCAAAGCCAGAGAGAAACATATGATAACACTTGTTAATCTTGAGTTTATATATATTTCTATATATTTGGTTTGTGTAGAAAACATATTTTGCTTATAAGTTAATATTATGGTTTCCTCTAATATGCTATCTTATACTGATACTTTACATGTAATTACAGAAAACATGACTTCCTGGCATTTATGTTGCTGTTTACTTAATTTTCTTCTAAATAAAATTTAAGTTTTACTGTAGGAAATCTAAAAGCATGGGAAAAGTTTGAAGCAAGGCAGAATATCCAGTCTCACTCACCCCTCTGAGACCCTGTCATTATCACCATAGTTGTCATCAACATCCTCCTTATCATCAGCAGCAGCAAGAGTGCTTACACCTACTATGTAATATGTGCCCATATGCTCTGTTTATACTTTACATGCATTCTCTCATTTACTCTTACAAAAACCCTGTGAGATAGTATGCTGGATTTTCAAAATTACTTTTTGAGTGATTATCATTTATTTCCATGCTGTTTTGTGCTTTTCCCTTTATCACAGGGGTTGGAAGACCAAAAACTACATTTCTTAGACTCTATTACCACTTAGATTCTACAAGCACTTTACATTTTGCCACCTAGTAAGATGCTCTAGCACAGACTTGGGACACAGGAGAAAATCATAAGTCATTCTTCTTCCTCCTACAGTGGCAGACATATGGGCCTTAGCAGAAATTAGTCTTACAATGGCCTTTAAATTCCTTTCTACCCACACACCATAAGGCTTAGGCAGAACTGGATAGCAGCAAGGTTTCCTACCATCCCTCACCTCTGGGTGGAATCTGCAATTCTCCCACTCTCTGGGGGAACACATTTAAGATCTAGTGGCCACCCCTCTGCCTTCCCTCTCCAGCCCTTCCAACAGTTTTGTAAGTCTCCAAATATTATCACATTCTTTCTGTTTGTAATACCTAGAGTGGGTGCATTTTCCTGGCTAAACTCTTACTGTTATAGATAAATAATAATATTACTCTTGGGTTGCTTTTTAACACTAACAATCAATCCTCCAGTTCTCTGGATACCAACTAGGTGCCCAACAATTCAATTCAATTCTGATGCTATCTACTTGGAGTTAGCATCAGATCCCACAAGTTAAAGGGCTCAGTCCCACACGACTCTCCCTGCTTCAGATGTCAGTTGCAAGACCCAGGCCACCTGTAGTTTGGACCTGTAAATTGGGGGTTCCCACAACGCCCTGTCAGGATCAAAATTATTCTGGAATAGCTCACAGAACTCAGGAATTAATTCTGGATTTCCCAGATTCCAGCCATTCCCCTTTACTGTAAATTTGCATTAATATGACTCAGTTTTAAAACTAAATCTATTGATGTTTGTTCTAATTAACAATGCTCATGAAATCATAGTTTTGATAGGTGAGCTATATATTTTTTCTAGTAAAATTAAAATAAATTGAAATATTTTCTGGAATAGTTCCCTTTACTTACTATCACTGGTTTATTATAAAGGATGCAACTCTGGAGCAGCCAAATCAAAGAGATGCATGGGGTAGGGTATGTGGGGGGGTGTGGAGATTTCATGCTCTTTCTGGGTGCACCACCCTCCCAGCACCCTTGGTGTGTTCACCAATCCAGGAGCTCTCTGTGCCCTCTCTCTTAGAGGTCTTTATGGAGTCTCCTTTAGGTAGGCATGACTGATTAAATCACTGGTCATTGGTCACTGGACTCAATCTCCAGCTTCTCTCCCCTTTTCTAAGGTTGGGATGAAGTGAGGTGTGGGGAGTAAACCTAAAAGTTCTGACCCTTTAATCATGGCTTTGTCTTTCTGATGAACAGCCCTCATCCTCCGGTGGCCCAACAGGAGTCCCGTCATGAGGTCATGAGCATAAACTCAGGCACAGACAAAAGGGACTTGTTAGGAATAACAAAATAATTTTCCAATCACTCCTGTCACTCAGAAAATCCCAAGCATTTTAAGGGTTCTGTGCCAGAGATCAGGAAAAAGACCAAATATATGTTTCCCATGATATCATAACTCCCATATCATAGTAGAGGACAAAAAGGGATCAAGAATCTCACATGTGGCTAGAAAGCATTAGAGCAGAGGGTTATGCCCCCTGGGTCTATATTCAGAAGCAGCACCGTTATCCTATGATAAACTGTATCTCACTTTGGAACATTTTATGCCAGTCTAATTTTTATGCATTTTTACCCATTTTGTAACCCATACCATTCATAAAATGTTATAATTTGCTATTTTTTTACGTGATATCATGAGGATTTTCTGTCATTTACATATTTGACTTATAAGTGCTACAGAAATTCCATTGTTCATATTTAATATAATGTATTTAAACAGTCCCCTAACACTGGACATTTGGGTGAATTCCAATTTTTACTCTTAAAATAATGCTGAAGTGATTATCTCTGTTCTCAGTCTTTGCCTATATTTCATATTGTACCATAAAGAGAGATTCCTAAGAATTGGGTTACTATGCATCAGGCCATAAATTTCTTTAAGATTTTGATACTTTCATTTTAAGGTAACATCCAAATGAGCAAATGAAAAATAAAGTAAATTTGAGGTGTGTTTTCAAACTAAACAAAGTTTTAAACAATTGAAAAAAATTTCTTTCTTCTTTTTGCCCAAACTATTATACCTATCAACCACCACTCCAACGATGACAAAAGGTTCCTTGTTCAAATAAGTCAAACCCAAACAGAGTATTTATGTGATAATTACTACAAATCTGAGGTACTTTGACATGAAAGAAAGGAATTACAACAAAGATGAGGATGTTGAGGATTGTCACTTTTTAAAAATGTACAGGTTAATACTTCCTTGCTAACCTTACCTTATCTTGTGATCAATAACCACAATAGGATTAAAGAAACTCCAATATCCCAGTTCGATTTCATTTAGATACCTATCATTTTATTTGTGGTTTTGCCATCAAGCAATGACATTTTCAATAACACCATATACAAGGTTAATCTGTCCTTTTGCTTCCCTTAAGCCACTGCCTGAACACCTGGACCAATGGTTCTCAGGTGTGCTCCCTGTGCCCACAGCTTCAGGATCTCCTGGGAATTTGTTAGAAATGAAAATTCCTGGACCTCGCCCCAGACTGACTGAATTAGAAACTCTGGAGATGGGCCTTGGAAATTTGTATTTTAATAACCTCTGCAAGTCTGTTTGCTTGTTTTTATCACTGTCCCCATCCACATCAAGATATTTTGGTTCTATTCATACTCTAAGATGCTAGGTTTCCAAGTGGTGAGTTAGAACATTAGTGTTGCCACCAGGACTGTCTTATTAAAAATGCTGACAAAGTTCAGCTTCTCCTACTAAGAGATCCTGGAGTTCCCTAGATTATGCCATTTGAAAAAGATGCCAACTTGTTGGGAAGTTGGTCAAAGTTAGGGATTGACTGTTACCTCATGTATAAAATTATATGAGACTACAATAGAGAGAGAAACATTGCTACTTTAGACAAAAAGATATATATAGATATATATATATATAGCTATATATATATAGTGAAAAAGGCCTTTTTGAAAAGTACAAGATGCTTAAGTTTCAACTTCATGGATAACATCATGAATGTTAATTCAACTAATTTTAAAGCAATGGTCTTGAATATATTTTGAAATACCATACCCAAAGTGAAAGAGTCTTTTGTCCTAGCCCATACACACAAAAATAGGACAGCTGACCGGGAGCCCCTGGGCAGACTATATATATATATATATATATATATATATATATATGTGTGTGTATATATGTATATATATGTGTATATATATGTATATACACACCATATATATATATATATGGTCAGATTATTGTTTTGAATGGCTGAGAATGTCATAGGTGGGGGATCTGAAGCTGAAGGAGGATTTTCAACGGGAAATGCATTGAAAGTAGATGTGGTTAGGATGTATATGATTGGGCCCTTGCATAAATTAATTCTGGATTTCCCAAATTTCAGCTGTCACCCCATTACTATTAATTTTCATTAATATGACCGAGTTTTAAAATTAAATATTTTGATCTTTGTCCTAATTAATAGTGCTCATGAAATCATAGTTTTGATAGGCTAGTTATATATTTTTCTAGTAAAATTTAAATAAATATATAGCCAATAAAATAAAGAAGTCCATTAAAAACATCTTGCATACCATTAGTGATATGCTTTGATAAACACAGAATTAATTTATTGAATAAATAATCATATCTTCCCATTGGGAAATCCTAGGAAAGAATTCAGACTGACAAGAGAATCTAACTATATTGCAAATATATGAAAAAAACCTTACTAAAGGGGGTAGTGGAAATAAGTTGACCTAAAAACTTTTGGAAATGGAGTCTGTAAGACTAAAGACAAATGGAACTGCACATAAAGTACTGTACGCTAGTTGATAAAGTTTTTTCCATGGAGGTAAAGGTTAAAAATTCTGATACTAGTATACATATATACTAGAATTAAATAATTCAGTAAATGGTTTGGAGTGAAAATATACAGATCAGCAAGGGGAGGAGGCTAGAATGTGTAATGGATTAGAGTTGGAGACATCAGTAAGAACTCATGTTTAATTTAACACAGATACAGATGGTTACATATAGAACGAGCTATAGGTATGTGTATCTACACAGGTTAGTATACACACATATATTTCTTTGTTCTGTCAGCTGAGAGGGCCTAAAAGAAACCACCCCAGATCGTGATTTCTAATACCATTCTCTGGTAAAAGGAACCAAGGCTCTTTGGAGAAATGGCTGATTTTACCAGGTAGAAAAAATTACCACATGAGCCTGGAGCCTTTTATAATGCCAGAAAGTAAGAAAGCGATACCCCCCCCACCAAAAAAATGCACAATGATGGGAATATGTCAAAGGAGCACAGGTGCCAACCGAAGGAGTTTCTAATGGCCTTAGGTGAAAGAATTTGCACAACAAAATAAAGTAGTATTAGATTATCAGTAAATAATACTAACATTTATTATATTATTATATAATAAATAATATCAATTAATTAATTAGTGAATGGGGGTAAGAGACAAATCTCTCCATGCAGAAAAATTTTTAAAAATTATGCAGATAACTCCATGAAGTTACGTAGGAGGAACGTAACTCTCCACTTCTCAAGTGTGGTCGCACACAGTGACTTCCTTCCAAAGAAGACAGTGTGAAAAAGGAAAAAATAGTAACTTTGCAGTGGAGAAACCTGACAAACACTACCTCAGCCAAACACTACCTGAGAGATCAGGGCCAAGATCGACAATCATGAATTGTGTTGACAGTATGCACCCTTGATTTGTGATGAAAATGGCGCTTTACCTCTGTAGTTGTCCTTCCCCAAACCCATCACCCCAGTCTAATCCTGAGAAAAATATCACGTGTATTTCAGTAGAGGGACACTCTACAATATACCTGAGCAGTATTCCTCAAAGTTTTCAAAGTCATCAAAAACTAAGAAAGTCTGAGAATCTGTCTCAGACAAGAGGAGCCTGAGGAGACGTGACAAGTAAATGTAATGTGGTGTCCTGGATGGCATCCGGGAACAGACAAAGGCATGAAGTAAAAACTAAGACAAATAAATTATTAATAATAATGTATCAATATCTACCTAATAATAAAGTACCAATATTGGTTCATTACATGTAAAAAAATGTACCAAACTACTGTAAGATGTTAATAACAACGTAAACTCTGTGTGTGTGTGCGTGCACACGCGGGGCGGGGCATGGGTAATGGGAATTCTCTCTACTGTGCACTCGATTTTTCTGTAAATCTAAACCAGTTCTAAAATATAGAATCTGTGTTTTAAAAAATTATAGTAAATACATCACACCTTTCCAAGAGAGCCTGCTATCTGTTCCCAGGAGGTCCTCTTCAGATCACTTCAATAGGATGGCTGTGGATGCTGTGAGAGTTTATTCCAGTCTAGGAGGGTGATTTGGGGCTGAAACTCAACTACTGCTCTGTTTGCAGAACGTGTGGCCCAGGTAATAAGCTACACCAGTGGGGAGGGGGAACCTGTATTAGTCAGGGTTCTCCAGAGATACATAACCAATAGGATAGATAGATAGATGAGAGATTTATTAGGGGAATTAGCTTACGCAGTTATGGAGGTTAAGAAGTCACACAATAGACCATATACAAGATGGAAAGCCTAGGATTCCCATAGCATGGCTCATCCAAGTTCAAAAGCCTCAGAACCAGTAAAGCCAATGGTATAACTCTCAGTCTGGTATAAGCCCTGGAGTCCAAGGCCTGGAGTTCTGATGTTCAAGGGCAGAGGAAGAAGAGTGTCAAAAAAGAGACAAAATCACCTTTTTTGTTTCAACTGGGCCCACCGCTGATTGGATGGTGCCCACCCACATTGGGGCAGATCATATCCATTTAGTCCACTGACTCACATGCTAATCTCCTCTGGAAACACCCTCACAGACAGACCTAGAAATAATGGTTTAGCAATTCTCTAGGCATTCCTTAATCCACTCAAGTTGACACCGAAAATTGACCATCAGAGAATCTTTGTGTAATTTGCATAAAGATATTGGTTTGTGCTTATAATTTGCATAAGTGCATTGGTATGTGCTAGTTGGTGTGTGCTAGTTTCCCATGGCACTCCTAATTATTTCAAGAATGAAGGCATGGGCATGAAGAGAAAACTATTTTCTCTGCTGTACAATTCTTTAGATATGAATGCAAGTGAGAAATTCATCTTAATAACTTCTGACACTTTTAAGCCCCTAAAGGCAGAAGTTTTTGCCAGATGACCATGCAGGCTTTATGATTCTATGGATGCAGGTGGTGAGCTGCTAATGTGATTAACAGTAATAATAGCAGCTAACATCAACTAAGTATATATCATGTCCCAGACACTGATAATATGGAATTCAAAGTAATTTTTAGCCTTGAAAAGTCCAGAATTTTTAATGCCCACAGGTTAATGCCAATTCTCTACCTTGTTTTAAAGCATAATTATGTGCCAGTTGTGGCTCTGGGTTCTGGCGTTCTCAGACTTATACTCAGCTGGTAGAAACCTGCTGTCACCTTCTGTCCTCTTGAGGAACCTGGGCCTACGGCTGCTTCACAGCCCTGTCAAAGACATTCCTCAGGGTGCCTCTCAACTGGGAGACTGACTCTAAGAGGCTTCTAATCACAGGACTCCAGGCTGTGTTAACTGGAGATGACAGTCACCCACAGAGTCATTTCCCACACAGGTGTCCCTAACTCAAAACCCTTTCAGAGCTGAAAATAGAATAATAGAAAAATCAGCCCCCTCCCCTCAGGGCCCCATCTCCACTCACCAGCCTACTCAAACCCCACATGCGTTCCTCTCCTCAGTGAAAAAAACCTCCCGATTCTTCCCTGTTTTATCTAGAAAATAATTAAAAGTTGCCGTTTTATGCTGTGATGGTTTTAACAGACTCCAGAAATCTCCATTGGTCTAGTAGCTTTTTTAGTCAAAATGATGACATGAAAAACAGCTTTAAATGTTTCCTGAATTAGGCACATGAATAATGATTAAGTCTGATTAAGTGGAGAATCAGAGAAAAGAAGTGTGAGCCAGGGATAGCTCTGTATACCAGGTATTCAGCATGCCAACATCCAGAAGTAGTTTTTGATGAGAAAGGAATGAGATAATATTTATCTAAAGTGTGCCCACTAAGGGGAACTACGTTCGATGTGGTGGACAGCCCCGAATGCAGTTAGGCATTCATTTTCAAATCAGTCCAAGTCTAATGGCCAATTAAGGCCCATTTGCTCAACTTCACCATCCTCATTTGTTGTTTACTGCTTCAACTTTGAATGCTAGAAGCTTTTAAAAAAGAGCTTGACCTTTACACAAAGGAGCTTTTTCAATTTAACCTCTAATTTAATATGATTGCCATACAAAATATACTAGTTTGATGCTCAGGCAATAACTCAAAGGAGAGAGAGAGATGAGGCTTCCAGACAAAACACAGCACAGAGACTGATAAGTGAAAAATACCGGCCATTGGACATTTTTTAAAAACCAGGACATGTTTTTATAATAAGCTTCTCTCATTGCAAAGCATACAGATAGGCTCAAGAGAAAGAAGAAAGAGATATTTCCAAATAACTAATTCAAATTATGGCCACAAATTTATCTCTTGGACTATCCTCATTTTAAAGTGACGCTGTATTTTTTAAAGTTCATTTTTACTCCTCTGTCATAATTCTAGCTCAGTGACTAGCCTAGGAGTCTGGAAAGAACAGAACACTAAAATTGTCCTTCATAAAGACTTTATAGCTGTGCATGTGACCTTTATGGGATTAACTCTTAAGACTACTGAAAGCTTTGCAGGTGATAGTGGTGCCAATGCCTAGAACACTGAGGCTGCTGAATATTTTTTGGAAATTCTTTTCATCAAGGTGTCATCCTTGAGCAGTATACATGTTGAATTTTCATATCATTCCAGGTGCCACAGTTTATATCTATCATGTGACAGGCACTGCGGATAAAACATTCTAGAAGATTAACAAGGTCCCTGTCTCAAGGAAATTATATTTCAGTGAGAGATAAAAGAAAATAAACAGAAGAGATCACTTCAGAAATTGATAATTGCTGTGAAAAAAAAAAAACAAAACATTGACTGGGAGTGCCTTTTGATAGAGTGGTCAGATGAGTTCCCTCTGCAATAGGGAGACAATGAGGCACAGGGTAGAACAAAGGAAACCTCAAGAGCAAAGGCCCCGAGGCAGGAATGAGCTCAGAGTTCCCGAGGAGAAAGGAGGTCAATGTGGCGGGAGAAGGGTGAGCACGGGCAAAAGTGAAAGGCAGACAGGGCTTAGGCCGCGTCTAACCTAGCAGGCCACGGCAAGTGGATGGAATCTGATTTCTAGTATGGTGGGAAACAATCCAAGGGTTTTAGGCAGAGGAGACATGCACAGATTTGAGGGGATAAGAGTGTCAGCTGGGGGACCCGTGTGAAGGCTACTACAGCAGTTCAAGCAAGACAGGATGGTAGCCTACTCCCAGGGTGGGAGCGGGGAGGGGAGGGCAGCAGTCCATTTATACAAATATTTATTGAGTGTTTCCCGAGTGTCAGATACTTTCCTAGTTTTTCTTTTTTCTCCATTTGAAACTCTATCCCCGGCACTGCAATCATAACCCTCCCACAGCACTTAACACATTGTATTTTCATTTTCTTAATTGTTTGTTTCTGTGTCTCTCTCCAGTGCTAAATTGTGAGCTCTCAGAGGACAGGTACAATTTATCTTTCTATTTCCAAAACCTAACCCAGTGCCTGGCATCTAGCAGTCTCTCAATAAATGTGTACTGAGTTTAATTGAAAAGTTGAATTGAATTCAAGACTCCTATCTCAAATTCTCAGGAAAAAAAGCTTGTCATCAGGCCCTGCCAATTGGAGTACATTTGCCTTTTTTTTAAAGTGCTCCAATAATATCTTTCCAGTGGGCCTGCAACGATATCAGGTCCTAATCCTTGGAACCTGTAAATGTTACCTCACACAAAAACAGGGACTTTGCAGATGGGATCAAGTGAAAAACCTTAGATGACAAGATTATCCCAGATCATTCAGGTGGGGCCTGAATGCAATCACATGTATCCTCCTCACAGAGAGGCAGACGGAGATTTGACAACACACAGAGGAGGAGATGTGCAGGCAAAACAGACGGAGTTTGAAGGTGCTGGCCTTGAAGACAGGCATGATGCTGCCATATGCCAAGGAAGGCCAGGAGCTACGGGAAACTGCAAGAAGAGAGAATTGCTCCTCCCCTAGTAGAGCCTCTGGAGGGAAAGCAGCCCTGCTGACGCCTTGACTTTGGCCCAGTGATACTAATTTTGGCCTCCAGATCTGTGAGAGAATATATTTCTATTGTTCAAAGCTTCCAAGTTTTTGGTAATTTGTTACAGTAGCTATGGTAATACAACACTGTTATGCTTTGAATTACTCATTTCTATAATTCTCCTTAGGGATCTGGTCTGCTTTCTGTTCTCTGCATCTTCCTATATCACCTCTCAGCTTACTGGACAGGCAGCAGTGCCCTGAACTTGGTGAAATGACCACCTGTTCCAGGTCCTGTACTGATAGACCCCACCATGGAGCCTGTCCAGCAGCCCTTTCCCCTCAGGGTAGGGAGTGTGTGAGCCTACAACTCTCCTATCCAGGCCACACTCCAGGTATCTGAAATTTCCTGTTCTTATGGTCCCAGGACTGCTTCTGGGTCTCCACAGGCCCTTTCCGTAAGAGTGGGATGGAGCCAGAGTGGGCTGACAGCCAGGGACCAGGGCCCCTCAACCCTACTGCCTCTATGCTCTAGCAGTGAACTTAGAGTTTCCAGAATTATAGATTGAACTAGTCTTCCAGGTCATTATGAAGGTATATCTGTCAAGGTAGATGTATAGAGCATGCTTATTTGCAGTCTTCTGACTTGTCTTAAGACTTTAAATATTCAGGCACATGGTACAGGCTCTGTTCATGCTCTCGTCCTGAGCCCCACAAATGTTAGAGACCGGTGGCTAGGAAGGCTCAGCTAAGCTGACAAAACCGATGCCATTACCAAAGACACTCACACTGCAACCCAAGAATCCGTCAGCCTGCCACGGCTGTCCTCATTGCACCATCTAAAGATGCTTTGAAACCAACATCTAGAAATTGCCTCAACTGGCTGCCCTCTGGACTCAGAAACTGGGTTTTCAGCTATTAATCTTTGTTATCCTTTTTATTTTCATGGAAATTTCCCTCATTAAATGCCTGATGGCTCACACCATCCAGAAAATATCCTCTGCTACCAAGTGGTTCAGCTGAGCCGTCCTCAATGAGAAAATGGACTCCCATTACTCAAAAGAAAGAAGAATGTTGTCTCTTCTTTCCTTGAACAAGAGGAGGGACTGACAAAGATTCTCTCCTGACCAAAGTCTGGTCAGGGTCCTCTAAGCTTTTTTTGTGGCGAGGTCCTGTCCTTATGCTTTCTCCTGGGGAGCAAGGATCCTGCTGAGTCAGTTTACTGAGAATCCCTCACCCTTTATATCCCGTCACCCCGGCCTGCCTTCAGCAAGAAACCTGTGGAGGGTTAGCAAGAAAGGCCCCTTGTCCCCGATGTTCTCTCTCAGTACGTTTCCATCCACTGCCCCTCATCCTGCTCCTTGGCTATAAGTCCCCATTTCTCCTCATTCTATTTGATATTAAGCCCAGTTCTATACTGAGGTCACTTTTCCCCTTTGCAATAGTTCCTGATTAAAATCTGTTTTTACCTCTTTGACTGGTATGCAGCTCCATCTTCTTTGGCTCTCCTGGAGAAAACTATCCAAGTAAAAATCACACTTGGAATAAAAGCCAAACTCTCGACCACAGCCCTTAGTCTGGCTCCCCTGTGGCTTCCTCTCCTCCCAAACCCCCTCATTCACCTTTCTCCAGATGCTGAGTTCATTTCTGTCCTATGGTCTTTGTATTTGCCTGGAACATTCAGCCTTCGTATCTCTTCACGACTGGACCCCTTTTTCCAAGGACATTCCAGCTCACCTACGGCTTCCCAATGTCCCACTCGCAGGCACATTCTGTCACATTACTCACTACTGCTTGCTTGTTTATTTGCTGACAGTTTCTTCTAGTGAGGGGAACCCCACATGGGCAGGGACCTTGCTCAGGGGTTGCCTGCTGTATTCCCAGTGCCTGGCACGCATAGCGCTTGCTCTATAACCACTTCCTGAATGGACATGTGCCATTGGGGGACCCTGAGGGCTTAACGAGTCAGACATCCATCTCACATGAGGCCCTTAGTAAGTGCTGGGCCATCTCACCCCCTCCCCTTGACAGGATGTGTGGCTCATGACCCTTTGGCCTCACCATCTGTTGCTACAAGGATTTTTATGCTTTTTTCTTTGTTTGTTCATTTCTTATTTATTTTTTGAGGTGGGTCTTGCTATGTTGCCCAGCTGGAGTGCAGTAACTATTCACAGGTGGAACCATAGTGTACTGTAGCCTCAAACTCCGGGCCTCAAGGTGATCCTCTTGCCTCAACCTCCCGAGCCTTTTCTGGCCAGGAATGTTCTTGCTTTATTTGGTAGGGCAGCACTTCTCTTTCCCATTCTAACAATAACCTATCCTTCCAATGAAGCTCTCTGAGGCTTGAATCTTTTTATTCTTGCTGCTTTTGATTTTGCTGCCTTGATAACAGAGAATACTTTTCTCATGGGGCATTCCAATTCTTCCTTCAGGCCTAAATGTGTGTATTTCTAGAACTTAGCTCAGGGAGTAGTGATAACTTGTATACTCTTCTGCCTTTTCCCATGGACCTCAGGAAAGCAGGAGCCAAATCTTATCAATCATTTCTTTCCCAACAAATTAGAAGTACATCCAGTAAGCCCAATGAATGTGGATGCTGAATACATATGTTTAATATATATAAAATCTACCCACATCTTTCTTCCTGATTGCATTCATTTGTTCACTGAAGTAGTGCCATGCAAGAGGTGCAAGGCCACATACGCCTAGATGTTTTCAAAAATGTGTTCATTTACTTGCTTGCTACCACAATCCTCCTTCCCAAACACACACATGCACACACTTTTTCCATAAAAAAAGATTTCAGAGGTCTTAAAGGGATAAATCTTTCAAATATGAAAGATTTATATCAACTATATAAAACAGTTGAAAGAAAGGTAAAACATTCAAAAATAAGGATGGTACCAGCTGAAAACAGGAATAATCTAAAATTGTAGACTAAAAAACCATGAGCATAATAACAATGTTCATAATAGTGTTAAATAAACGTGAATAATAAAAAGTGTCATGTTTTTTCAAAGAAAATGGTTAAATATGGCAATCTACTTTTTAACTGAACATAATTTTTTAAAGTCTTTTTTCCTAGACCTTTATTTGCTTCATGGGGAATATTAATAAAAGCATAAATATAGACTACTGAAGAAAGTTTAAAGCTTTATGTTATAAATATAAACACACGGTTTATATATTTGCATGTTATTTTAAATTAATATTCATAAATGCTGCTCATATTTCTTTGCTTTATTTGGGGGCACTGTCATTGCTGGGTGGTTAAAAATGAAAACAGCTGTGGCGTCATTCTTTATCATACACAATCTAGATGTTTTATTCCTCTACTCTTTCGTCCTTTTAGGAAAACGTACCCATGGTTAAAGTTAAGAAGAAAATTAGCTGTAAAACCACATTTCACAAACACTACAGTAATTTAAAAGAGTCACAATCCACAGGAAAAGGCTACAGCATCAAAGAGGTAGGGTAAGAATTCCATGTCTGAAGACTTAGTTGGAATTCCCACTCTCTTACTCAGAAAAGCACCCCCAGATGCCAGAGATTAAGCATGTTGCTTTATGTGACTAATGTGAAATGCTCTCTATTTTATTCAAAATTCAAAAGGAAGTCACTCATAAACTTCAGTACTTTATCAGAAACACAAATTTGTGTCATGTGTTAAAGCTAGAGCTGAGGAGAATGGTTAGTTTGGATAAAAGATTTGATCTTCAGTTGAATTCTAGGCCTAAGTTGCTCAGTAGTTGATTTGCTTTTTACTATAATTCTCAGATAGTCAAAATTGCCCTTGAAAATCCCTTAATTGGTCCATGAGGTATAGCTATCCTAGTTCCAAGAGTATATCCTATCTGGAAATCCTTGTGCACACTAAAGTTTGAGACCCATATGCTAGACTAAAATAAGGAACAAAAGAAAAGTCTATATGCAAGTGCTTAGGCATTTAAATCACTCTGCCTTTCAGATATGATTATGCCCTAGCAGTGAGTAGGGGGAGAAATCGAAATTATGTGGGCTCCTCTGCAGATACTACTCCATTTAGTTGTAATATTAAGCCTCCATCATCTTAATATTTGCTAGTAGGTTTATCATTGTAATTATACGTATTATAAAAGCTCCTAGCAGACACAGAACGAAAGAGACTCTAGTTAAATGCATGACACTGTACTGTCTTGATATTGCAGTTAAAAGTGGCCCTAAATTCAAATGGGAGAGGAAGACAATGCATCAAAGGAGTTTTACGTACAATTCTATCTTCAGTTATAATCATTTATTTTGAACTTTGTTCTAACTTTCAATGAAGCCTTTAATAACTTCAGTAAATGACAATGTGTTTAAATTTTCACCGGCATTTTCTATTCTCACAAGCTTCACGTTTTTTCAGAGCCTCAACCTCCCTCGCATTGTATTTCTTTATACCTGTAATCAAGGCCTTAACCCAGGTCCTAAGCAAAGCTAACAAATAATTATCTTTCACAATAGAGCTAAAAACAGGAGTCTAATTAATTGAAGCACTAATTGAACTTCCCCATTACTGATACATTAGTTCCTGCTCTGACATAAACATTAATCAAATTCACTGAATAATTTAGCTCTCCAGTTCCCTCACCTGTGTAGACAAATCTGCCTGCTGCCCTGTAACGGTAACAGGTGAAAATGCTTCATGACGCTATTTGGCAATTCTTTTGTTAAGTACTGATAACATTCTATAGTAAATTGGGAAGAGGGTATAGAGCAAAAGCAAAATGCAGTTAAACACATATATACTCACATATAATTACATATGTTATATGTTTTTGACAAATATTTGCTTCCTTTCTTAAGAAATGAACCCATGGAGAAAAGAGCCTTTTGAAAAAATAAAGTATTTCACAAGAACTTCTGCATTTTAATGAAGTGGGTCGTTTAGATTGCAACTGTATGGGGCAGTGGATTTCCTTTAATTATGTGATTAGATAAATATTTATATATTTTTTCTTTGTTGAAATCCAAGCTTCCTGTTGAATGTAAATGCTGGCTTGCTCCTCTCCAGCTGGCAGAACCAGTTTTCAGGGCTGCTGGGGAAGATACACATCAGATGTGCTTCAGTGAGATATGAAGTCATCCCCAATGGGCAGTCCTGTTTTTGAAGCCAGGCTACCTGGGACCACTGTTTGATATTACAAACTGTGTAATAGGTGAGTCAAAGGCTCAGTTCTTGCTGCTGTCTAGCCAGATTCCCGCTGTGTGGAGAAGAGGCTACACACTCTTGGAGGGCATCGCCTCCTCTAAGCCTAGCACCTTAAACTCCCTAGTAGGATGTCTCCAGCAGATCCACCTAATGGTTTAATGAGAGGCAGTGGTGGATCATAAGCCTGGCCTTCATCTCCCTTCTGGAATGCAGGACTTATCCCCCTTGCTGCTGCAAGACAGCCTTCAGCTGCCAGCCCCCTGTGGAGATTGCCTTGGTTGAAGAAAGCCACCCTGTGCAAGGTCACACTTCCTTCCAAGGGCATCCAGTGACGTTATACAAACAGTATAAAAGCCTGACCTACTGTGTGAGTTGAGGACAACTCTGAAGGACATCTCTGACTCCAGGGTCCCCCACCCTTTGGGGTCAGCTGAGTCTTTGGGTGATGCTGCACTGTGGCTCAACTTCTCCCTCTGCACCCTCCTACCTCCCACCCCCTCTTCCACTGGCCTTGATCCCAAGAGCACTTCCGAATCTTTACACACTAAGTTCTGCTTCGAAGTTGGCTTCTAGGGAAACTGACCCATGACAGAGACGACAGGAAGCTTCGTTCTCCAAGTAAATAGTATGACACTGATCAAGGTCAGAGTAATGAGGTGGGCATGACATCCACAGGTAAATGCTAAAGGAAGTGCAAGAAAACAATCAGGGGTATGGGGATGGGGAGAAGCAGACCACACTGAAGATTAAAATGAAGCAAGCAATGGTTGCCTTTTTCCTCAGGGCTGAGTTGGCTGCAGTGTGATTCTGGGCTGGGGCCTGGGGCAGCCTCAATGGTTCTGTCGGAAAACCTGTTCTCACCAACATGGCAGGCTGGGGAGGGGACAGAACAGCTGGGGTTGGGAGGAGCAGCTGTACCTCTATCCAGAGTCTTTTTAATCGCCTCCCAGGCATTCATCAAACTCTTCAGAAACAGGTTCAGAGTTACTTCAAAGTAGACTTACTTCAAAGTGATGTTCAGAGATTTTAAAATAAACTCCAGAGTTCTCAGAAATCTCCTCAGCTGCGGCAGCAGAGTAGGCACCACCCCTGCCCTTATGCGGAAGGAAAATGAGATTCCAGAGATCTACCTCATTAGCAGAGAGGACGGCAGTCCACCGTGAGCACTGGTGACAAGAAAACAAACTATTGAAGCTGAGACGATTTAACACAGGAGACACTATGCTTTACTGACCAACGTACAAAGAGAGGACATCACAGGTGCCACTGTAGGCCTGCCCATCTGTGGGGAGGTGAGGGTGGACATTATAAAAAAGGCAGAAAGTAGGGGCAGGACTGTGGCAGCAACTTAAAAGAAAGAGCGCAGTCCTAATGCTTGGTACTGTCATTGTCCCCAAAAGCCATCTCAGGCCTGGCTGCCTGCACAGAGCCCCAACTCATGAAAGGGTACCAGGCGAGCTGTGTGAAAAGGTTCCTTTTCTTTTTCTTTTTTTTTCAAAATTATCTGCTAGATGCTCTGAAAAGGGCTTTTTGTGTTGAGTTTAAGGCAGCTCAGTTTAACTAGCAGTAGGTAGAGCATTGTTAAAACGGATAAAAATGGGAGATAAGCTTTGCTCCCACAATCTGCTTCCAACGGATATGGAAAAGAAAAGAAGCGGCTCCTTGGAGGCACATTGTTGCTGCACTTCTTGGGCTCAAAGGCCTTCCTCTGGAATTAATATTTACCTCCAATTACAGTTTCCTGGGGTAAGGGGTCCCCACTGATGATCTTGTTCTGAAAAGCTTTCATTTATTGAAGGAGTAGGCAAATCCACTCACTTAGGTACCCTTCACAGAAAGCAGCCAATGAAAAGATTAAAATCAGAGCAGGAGGAATGTTTTATTTACATTTCTTTGAAGTTCAGACCTTCACTCCTTTCTCTCTCCACTCCCTTGGAGCAGAAAGGCTCCAAGAAGTTTTGCTCTGATTTATAAAGCTCATATCGATGCCTCCAGGCTTCAGCTTTGCCTTCTTATATTTAGCCACCTTTGGAAGGCTTTTCTCCTTCTTGAAATGGGGATTTGGCCTATGTGACAAAAAGGTAAGGATGTATCACCATGCTCATACCAAATGCATGCAAGTTGGGGAGCAGCAGACTAGCCGAACTTCGCAGAGACACCAAACATTGATTAAAAGCCCTGCTTTCTTTTCCCTATCTGCTATTTTTGTAAGCCATACAGAGCTCCAGCTCCCTTCTCTGCATGGATGCAAGAACAAGATGGAATTTTCTCTCAAGAGAGAAAAAGAGAGCAAACCAACAGAGGTTGCCCCTCACCTAACGCAGCACTGAACTTGTGCTCTTTCCCGATGTCCTTCAGGAGATGCGCTGGCTACCACAATTGAGTTTCAGCGTGGCAATTATCCAAGGCAACCCTGGGGGGCTCTGCAGGGATGGCTGCCGTACTGTGCTGTAGCAGGCCAGGGTCCTTGGCAGGCGTCCGACTGCCCCTCACTGCAGAGGGACGTGGCTGAGCGTCTGAGTGTGCAGGGAACTTAGTCCTCTTGAGCCTTAAGCCACAGCCACCCCCAGCCTCGCCGAGGTCACTGGCATTACCAGTGCTGCCCAGAGGGGTGTGTAATAATAACAGATGTAAGAAAAGGTCTTCAAATTCATTTTCTAATACTTTATGTAGAGAGGGGAAGGAAAGAGGATAAAGAAGAAAAAAGTCTATTGTATTTAACTTACCAGAGACTACCTGAGGACAGGGAACAGAACAATAAGTCAAATCTTCCCCTGTAATTGGGCATGTCTGGGTTTCTCAAGATTTCCCTTTCTCCTTCTAGAAGGGCTTAAGCCCCGACCAACCTCCAGAGTTTTGCGTAAGGCTTTCAGAGATCACATCTGGGAGACCCTCAAGACAAAGGTATGGAGAAAGGATGACCAGCTGTCAGGATTAACCACCCCAATTCATAGCAGTGGAGAAGTGAGACAGAAGGAACAGAAAATATAGCAAAATATAGCCACTGTGATGATAAAATAAGGAAAAGTGTTCTTGCCGCTACTCTATTTCAGTAAAAGTCCCAATATGGTAAGCCCAGGGTCAGGATATGATGCTCTGGGACTTTTTTCCTGCTCTTATCCCTCCGAACAGGAGTAAGGTCTATGGCTGGAAAGCTCCTGCCAGTGAATATTTTCTATTCTTCTTTTGTTAGGGTTTTCCTTTTCAAGCTCCCAACAAGATTATTTTGCCAGGGGAGTGTTTTCTTGTGTGTGAAGGGTTTCAGGGATTGTTTGTTCTGAAAAGCATCTGCAGACAATAATTGGGAAATGTGTTAAACCTGCCATCAATTTGCTTTATTGACGTGGGAACCTCAGTGGGTCCCTGTGCAGAATAGATGTTTCCCCACGTGAGCGAGCTACTGAAAAGGCTGCCTTGCTGAAAAGGGCAAGTCAGACAGACGCAGATGCTGGAGAAAAAAAGGACCAGGGGAAAACAGAGGGGTGGAAACTGAGCCAGAAGTCCTGAGACAAAGCTCGTGATGATAAAATACAAAGGCTGGAGATGTTCCAAAGGAAAGCTGGTTATCACAGAAGCTCCTCCAAAACAGGAATTTCCAGGGACTAGGACAAAGGTGGATGGTGAGGAGAGATGAGAGAGTATAGGTATCTAAAGAGCCCCATTTGGATGGCAGGATTCTTGTCTGTTAAGCTGTTAAGTTTTAATAAAAGTCTCCCTCCTTCCTCTAGCATAGCATTTAGTTCTAACATACAGAAATCCAAAGCTGCTTGGCTTGGTTTATGGCACCTGGACAAATGGTAATTATCAGCCTATAATTCCCTTGAGGGGAGCTGATGTTTCAATAAATTATAAGAGCTGAGCTTGAGTGGTTTACGACACCATCAAAACCTTGCTATGGACATATAATCTTATAACCACAACTTGCTAGTGAATAGCTGTTTGCACAATAGGTGATTTAGGAGCCTCCAGCTCCTCCCAGAGAGCACAGGGGCTGCCAGGCTGCTCCCCAGCTGCCCCAAGCCTCTTCTGAGTGGAACTGAAGATGCTTCCACCCTCTATAGGTTACCAGGGCTCACTGCCTTGGTTTCTCCAAGTTGAACACACTTGGATCCACACGGGTATACACATCTATAGGCCTTGGTGATTTCCTAAAAGAGTTATATGATCACGTGTGTTCTCAAGCATTTTGCATATTCACAGGCATCTCAGAGCAAGGAGAGTTTTACACATTATGTCCAAGGACACAGAAGAAGAGGAGGTACCTGAATCAGTATGCAAACTTGATCATCATCATTTAATATTAAAATTTATAAGATCTCCTGTTTTAAAAATATATTACAGCCTTATTAGAAACAATAGGGCTCCAGACATTCAAGAAATATTTATTGTGAGGCTCCATTGTGGCCACATAGAAATGTTCTATTAAACAGTCAGGTGGAAGACAGAAATACGGCAGGATTGCTAAAAAGCATTAAAAACAAATATCATTATTTATCTAACTTATTTGTAATGTATATCCCCCTGACTTCCAAAAAGAGTTTGAAGTCACTTAGAATATAATGTCATCATATAAATATTGTGTCAAATATATTCCATTTCTATATATCAGGGGAAGAGTGGGAGAGAATTGTGTTGGGAGTCAAGAAGTAAGTCAGAGCAATGTGGCTCTAAATTTCTCCTTAAGCTTTCTAGAAAAAGCAAAGAGAAAAGAAAAGAAAGGGAAGATGATGAACACCACATAAGTCTTGGTGAAACTGAGGTTCCAGTAAGAAACTTGCTCAGTGTCATGGCTTAGGTAATGCAGTGGTGGCTCCAGGGGCCAAGTCTCTAAAACACAATGCCAGATAAATCATCATTTCTTACTAGTCAGGTCTTCTTTCTCCTCTGTGCATCCACACAAAGTCAAACAAATCGCTGTTCATCCATCACACTGTCTCAAAGAGAAAATGTCTAGAGGCCATTTTGTGCCTGTGGTCACAAAACGTGAAGGCCACAATCCCATAACTAGACCTCAGGATTCAGAAAAGAAAAGGTCTTCTTCACAAAACAATGGTAATAACCAGGCTCTATAAATCCTTGGAATAAGCCAATTAAAGCTATTGACTGACCAGGTAAGGGCTTTAGAATGAAAAGAGGGGTACCCATCAGTGTCATTTCCATGCACTGTCTAATTCTAGTGGCAAATTTTTAGTGTGCTTTCTTAAAAACATTTATGCCCCAAGATGTCTGACAAACTTTGGCATCAACTTCCATTTGCCTTATAATCTTTGTCCTATGTATATTAAAAAGATTTTCCAAAGTACTCATTTTCAAAAGCATTTATTGGTTTTCTACACCTTTGCACATCAGAACTCCAGGCACTCTGGGGAAAATTTTGGTATGTTGGATGGATAATCCATTTTTATAGCAATATATACCAACAGACTGAAAATATTAATAGGAATAGTCACATTATAAAAATTCATACAATAAAATATTTTTAGACGTTAGTATAAGTTCAAGAGGTCTGTCTTCCCAAAGGTATATGTTTCTTTTAATTGGACAGTAAGAATCATATAAGCTAATCTTTGGTTTATCCAAGCAAGCACAGAGTTAAATTAAATGTCTAGCTGAAGTGACAAATTAATCCTGGTAGTTCTACTACTTTTAATTGAGCTCTTAAGTGGTTCTGTTTCTACTTTTAATTGTCCTGTTACTGTAAGCTGCCTCAAAGCCTTTTAGAAATGGCACAAATCATGTATAAACAAATGTATAAAATAAAAATGCTTCCTACAGGGGCTTAGATAGATTGTAGGAAGAACCAATAAATCCATATCAGAGCACAAGAGAAGTTGGAGAATAAAACCTCCTTATGATGTCCCAGGAATTGCTCCTTGTAAACAATGCCACAGATGATCCATAAAGCCAAATGATTCACAAATGCCAGAGGAAGAAAAATTAAACCAATACCAGGGAGAATTCAGGGTTTGCTTCTCATTTCAATAATATAGATCTGTGACACCAAATCAAAATTATTGTGCAGATTTAAACGTTCTCAAGTTCCAAATGGGTAGCGTAAATGAGTGATAGGACAAAAAACACCAGGCAAGTGGGAGGTGGGCCTGATGGGGAAATGGACAATGTGCCTCCCCATCATTCAAATTCAGATTTTTATAAAACGTGCTTCAGAGCAAATAAAACACATCTGCTGGCCACGGTCATTGGCTCAATGGCCGCTTTGTGACCCCTGATTTACATAATGAGTATATTTGACTCCACTAAGGTTTCTCAACAGTGGAACTATTGGCATTTGGAGTGTGACAATTTTTTACTGTGTAAGACGTCCCTGTGCATTGCAAGCCAACGCACATCCAGGTATGCCAGGAATCAAAAGCCGTAACACCCTTCAGACAACTAAAAATGTCCTCTCTCCCAACATTTCAAACATGTGCCTCCCCCTGCCACCAACCCAGGCTGAGAACAGTGTGTCTGGTTTCCTGGCTAACTCATTCCATCTCTTAACATTTTCATATCTCACCTCATATTTTTGCTTTTTATAATGAAAGTGTGATTTGCAGGATTTTAAGGACAGTATAATAGGCTACCCTTTCCTTTGTTTTACCACTGGATTAGGAAGGGGACTATGAAGAGGTTGGCAGGAAATATGAAGAGAATGAGATGAAGAGAAGGAGGAAATGATCAAAGGCAAGTCAGTGCAGTCACTAGGCAAAGAAAACAGCAGGGAAAGTATGTGGGGAGGGAGGCTGAACCAGTCATCCTTGTTATTGCCACCACCACACGGTTTTTCAAAGCTGTTCTCTTTCATCCTCTTCCATGAACTTGGAACTTTCCCAGAATGCCCAATTTGAGAAACTCTGCATTTTGTATCTTTGGTCCCTAAATAAAGGTAAAATCCTGTCTTAATGACTACCATTTATAACATCCAGTCCTACATAATGAGGCCATTGCCAACTCATGGTCAACAGCCCATGCTAACCCAAGGTTGCTGTTGTGGATATAATTAGCTCCCTTAAATGAAAAACTCATGTAGAACAGATGTATTCTGAAGTCCTTGTACATTTACCAACCTATTTAATATGCCTGTTATATAGTGTTGCACTCAGAAATAGAAATTACTTTTGAATGATCACATGTTATAATATTCTGAGTAAATCAGGCATTGATTCTCAAAGTAGGGCTTATTATTGTTGTTGTTTTCTGAACAGAGTCCTTGCTACCTACAGGACTTAATGTCTGTAGGCATTCTCCCTGATGGGGTGGTGACCCTCATGTTTTAAAGAAGGTAAGAAATTTCAGGGATAGGAAGACTTGAAGTTGTTTGGAGATAAAGTTGTTAGCACAGAAGAGAAAATGAATCAAGGTGAGGTTGGTGGGGTAGGAATATAGGTGTCAGGTGATTTCAAAAGTTCAAAAATGGAGGAAAGTCAGACATAGGTAAAGCCGAGCAGAAGACTCAAGTCAAGAGGTGTAAACGATGCTAAGCTTGGTTCTAGCAGAAGAGCCAAGACCAGCAGGGGTGAGGGGCTGCAGGGGGAGAAAGGGGTCCTCTGAGCCTTATTCAAGCCTTAGTGGGAAACTGAGCTTTTGAATATGTCTATGCTTATTGACAAAAAAGGGAGGACTGCAAAATAAGAGGTTACAAACTAGTTCCTACAGCCTCAGGACTGACTAAAGATAACTTGGAAAATTTTCTTCTTAAATAGCTGTACCTTTTAATAATTACAATATCAACAACTAATATTTATTAGTTATGTTCTTGACATTGTGCTGCCAACTTTACATGAATTAGTTCATTTTCTCAACAATGCTCTGGGCACCCTCATTTTACAGCCAAGGAAACTAAGGAGAGGGTTAATAACTTGTCCAGGCTCACGTGTGTACTAAGGTGCAGAGCAGGGATTTACATGAAGGTGCCCAGTCCCAATCCCTGCCTTCAACCACTAGGCTACACAGCCACCTTCCACATCTGACACTGCTGTTCCCTGCACGACAGACCCCTTGAGAGCTACCATGACATCCCCAGGAGAGGTCCCCGGCAGGCGTATGTGCACTGTCCCCTCCCCAGGGCAGAGTCATTCAAATGAAGGGGGGCACATGTCCCGGTCAGTCCATTCAGATCCTCCTCCCCAAGAATTTGGGATTGGGATTGGAATAACCAGTTGGTCTGATGGGTCTTTTTTGGCTGAGAAACCATCAATGCAGGGGCTATGGAATGTCTGCCTTGTTTCCTCCACGTCTATTGAAAGGCACAAGGAGAAGAAGGAATGGAAGGACACAGAAAAGAGATAGAAAGGGAGTACTTTCTATTTTCCTGGCAGTTGTCCAGCTCCTTAGTCTAGGTCTTTCCTGAGGCCCAGCTCCTTTTCTGCCATCAAATTTGGTGAGAGAGACACTGTCTATCCTCACAGTAAACACCCGTTTTGCTTAAGCTGCCTTGAGTTGGTTTCTGTCACTTACAGAGTCATAACTAAAATCCCATACAGACCTCCAATCTGTGCTTTCTATCTCCCCATATTTATTTTACTATTCTAAGCATTTATCCCTTTCATCAACGTTTGCTGTCCCCTTGCAGATGAGGGCCCTTCCCTAAATCCTGCTGAGATTCAGTCTCAGAATAATAACAATATCATAGGCACCAGCACACCTCCATCTCCTATTGGAAATACTGGCAACAAAATAACCCCAATAAACCCACTGCAAGTCTGATCTCTGTACCAAATCTCACACACTTTATTCTGAATATTCATGGAGCTCTCCCGCATAGGAACTGAGCGAATGGATAAATTCAGAGCCACACTCTCATATACCTTCCTTTGAAATTCCCCAAATAGCACTCTTTAGATATCATCTCCTAATGAGTTTGATACTGTTGTAAATATGGAGAAGACAGTAAACACTGGCTTTATGGAAATGGTTCAAAAATAATAGTAACTACCACCATTACATCTAATATCACAGATATCGTTTTCTTTGCAGAGTAGACTTCAATTTTAATGGTATTTGGGCTATTTTGATAGCCTACCAACTTCATTAAAATGGAATCTCACTGGAATCCTTAATAAATAATTTAAAATGGCCCCTGATAGAAGCTTAATTTCTATATTCCCAAATAAAACTTTGTAATGGGTTGCTTTATTAGTGTGGTGATTACCAAAGCAACTTCCTCAAGTGAGCTAGGTTTTTATAAGGAAGATGGAGGCAAGGATACTACCTGGGATTGTTTTATCAAGTTTACTTGAGCTTCCCTGAGCAATTAATATGCCAGTGGATGAGCATAGTTAGAACAAGGAGGTGTCTTCTCTGTCCTCCTCATTTTACAGACAAAGATGCTGAAGCCTAAAGAACAAGGTCACACAATTTAGTGGCCAACGTAACACTGCATTCTGAGTCTGCTGATATTCCTTATTTAAAGCTCTTTACATTTCACCACGTTGAGAAGACTTTATGGCTAAGTTTTCTAAGTTTCATAACCTTAGGAAGTAAGTTTACAGTGGAAGAACTCAGATCAGCTCAGAAGAACAGTGAGAAGCAGCCAACAGAATGCCTGGGCGCCAGAGGGGCATTCTGGTCCAGGCTCTGCCATTCACTCACTGTGCTTTTGGGCTCCATTTGTAAACAAGAAGAGGGGATAGGACAACTGGTTCTAAGGTTTTCCTGATGTCCTAAAGAGTCCGTAGATGCCTGTAGAAGCCCTGGCTAGCCCTCCTCTAAGGCTCTCAGTGGCAGCTTCTACTGGCTCTAATAATCAGTGTGCAGAGCTGGCAATTCACATGTTCGTCTTAGGACCAAGGGAGTCCCCCGCTTTCTTCTTCCAGAACCCAGGTAACATGCATGAGATGCCACCTACAATGGCATTTAAATATCTGATCTGTGTCAATGGCAAGAGCTATTTAGTTCACAAGCCTTAGAAATTTACATCCTTCTACTTATTTTCATCTCAACTTTATCTTACTAGACTCTGAACAAAGAAATTTTGAGTTAGAAGAATTCAATCATCTGATTTAAGGTAAATATCTTTATAAACAAATCATTTCAAATAATTGATGTGCTATTTCTTCACTGTGGTTTTAAAGAAAAGCATAAGCCCCTTCCATTTCTCTTTGACAATAAAATACCATCATGGATTTTTACACTCCTGGTTTCTAGTATCAATTCAGCCTCCTGTGATAGGTGTTACTAAAAACCTTTGAAGTGCTTGTTTGTACATGCCAGATTTTCTTTAATATACCAACCAATAAATAATCCTACTCTGTAATCTTTCAAAGGAAAAAAAAGCCATGAAAAATGAAGTGAAAAGCAAAATAAAATGTTTTTTCACATTTCTTCCTTTTTGTCATAAACCATGGACTATGGCTCAGGATCTCCACCTAGTGGAATCTTTAAGGTGATAATTTTTGTAAAGCCTCTGAATGTAGGAAACTTGGGGACATAGCCATTAGGTCAGACAAATCATTTTTTCCCTACATAAAATGTATCTATTGAGAGTCTAATATGATAAGTATTTGCTTCTTTTTAACTAGGAGCATTCATCTTTACTAGGTTATTATTAATAGTTAGTTCTCTACTAAGATCTCCAGCTCATGAAAGGCCATCCTTTGTCATGCTGTAGACAGGATACCTGCATTCTTCCTCCTTCTCTTTTCCAAGCCCACATTATAGAATTTCATTGGTTTTTTAAAAAATATATAAGCTCTGACTGGGTAAGGAAAGGGAAAGGACTATTACTAAGGAAAAGTCACTTTTCTCCTAGTTGTTAATTCTCAACAACAATTTGTTGGAGAAAGTTGTTGATGGTATCTAACATGTGATGCAAGCACTCTCAAGTAGGTTACAGAGCCATGGTAAGTTATGCTCGCTCTGTCTTGGGGATCCCTATCTACTTCTCAGGGTGAGTGCAGCCTGTTTTTGTGCAGCAGACTGGAGAAATTTCAATGACAGCATGTCCTTTTCCAGACAGAACACTTCTAATCCTTTCTGACCTTGGAATGTAAAATGTATGCAATGCAAGCTACATTCCCATGAGCAGTGCCAACTGCAGCCCTCACAGTAACTTCTGGAAAACTGTTAGATGCACAGTTACCACCTCATGTGGTCACCCCAGTCATCTAGAAAGGCTAAGAATTCCCTCCCTGAACTTTCCATCCTTTCTTCATTATGCCTGGTATTTTGTTTCAGGCACCAGAATCTATCACCAATTAAACCAAGAAAGATCCCCACTTTCTAACTCCCTGGGTTCAGGCCCCATGAGCCAGTCACACTGTCAATATGCTGCCTGGAAAAGATGGGGACCACTTGGGGTTCAGTAGGGATTTCTTGTTAAATTATGCTGCTCAATAGGCTGGTTACTCATGACATCATATTTGGTAAATAAATCCTTATTAAATTGAAATAAATAGCATTTAATTTATATACTAGTTGTTCTTTATTGAAAAAAAAAACCCTCAATCATCAGTTAGTGCTAAAGACCGCTCTCTATGACAGACATAAATCTGTGATGGCTAATATAAATCACTGATACAAATCTATGCCTCAAAGTCATCCTAGGCTCTGTGTAGCAAAATTCAATATTATTTTCATGTCCTATTTGAGTTTTTATCCAGCATATATGATAAGATGATTAAATTAACAGGCCCACCTCTTCACCCTTCTTTGCCTTGTAACTTTGCAGTGTCTTCTCACTCTGACTGTGGCCTCAGCCATGTGGCTTGTTTCGGCCAACAGGACATTAGCAGACTTGGCTTAAGCAGAGGCCTAAAACAGTCTTGCACATTGCTGCTTCCTCTGTCACGCCTCTGCCAGCACCACGAAAACACATCTGTCCAGGTAAGCCTGCTAGAAGATGAGAGGCATGTGGCCAAGTCACTGTTGTCACACCAGCAAAATATCAGAAATGTAAGACCTGTTGATACAAAAGTATTACCCAGCAGAGCAAAGCCTAAATCCCTGACCTGCAGACTCTCGGCTACGATTGCCTTAAGTCACTGAGTTACGCAGTGGTTTGTTATGCAGCATTATTGAGGCCACAGACAACTGATAGAGGATGCACACTAAGTCTGGAAATGGCCTAGGGGTTCTTAGTGGACAATCATGAGCTGTAAACAAAGAAGAACTACTGTTTAGAATATAGAAAGATGAGAGCCAGAGGCAACAAAGATGGGAAAGTGCCTCATGCTGAGGATAAGTTGACATTTTAAGAGAGGAAGTTAGAAAGGCTGTGAAGTCAAACAAGAATAAATACAAACATACTTAGCTAATACGTACGAAGGAAGGAAGTCTTGATGTCGGGGGGCAGCTACCATAGAGGGTCTGCTCTCATCACACATTTAAACATAGTGGGGTCATAAACCACTAAGGAATTGTAAATGTGATTATTTTTGCAACTAGGTCTCTGTCTTCTCAGCTATAAAGGGAAGGGTAGACTGAAGAAGTTCTAAAGCTCTTTCCATATGTCTCATAATTCCATTATTTTGGTATACTAACTGTTTTGCAGAATGATCTTTAAAAGGTATAGTAGTCATGCCCACAGTTGCTGTAAGCAAGGAGAATGCAGTGGCTGTAGCATAATACCACTCTGATCTAGATGTGCCCGAGCTGGAAAATATGTCATGATAATTATGCTAATATGTGGTTGGCATAATTGGTTAGGGTGTTCAGGAGGCATATATCCCATGCCTGGATCTCTAGATATTTCTGAAGGGGAAAAAGCGAAGGAACTAAGTTTAGACTAGGGCAACATGGCCAAACTTCCTGCATGTTAATCACGCCAGGGTGTCTTTGGGCAGGATTGGGCAAAAAGAGCTTGAAAGATATGAATGACCCTCCACTACCCTTAATTTCCCATACCGAGTAAATTTATTTACCCCTCCCCCATCATGTACACATATGAGATGGCACTGCCTTTCAGATGATTTGGTTTGTAAAACAGAAAGAATATGTGTTGGCTGGGTGCGGTGGCTCACGCCTGCAATCCTAACACTCTGGGAGGCCGAGGCGGGAATATTGCTTGAGCTCAGGAATTCCAGACTAGCCTGAGCAAGAGCAAGACCCTGTCTCTACTAAAAATAGAAAAAATTAGCCAGGCATGGTGGTGCACACCTGTAGTCCCAGCTATTCAGGAGGCTGAGGCAGGAGGATTGCTTGAATCCAGAAGTTTGAGGTTGCTGTGAGCTAGGCTGACGCCACGGCACTCTAGCCCAGGCAACAGAGCCAGACTCTGACTCAAAAAGAGTATACGTATGTTTGTGTGTAGGGGGAAATAAATTAACTTCAAAGACAACATTAACTGTTTGCTGTGTTTTGGGGAAGGGAGGACAGTTTCATCAACAAATGTCTTATTAACCTCAACTAGAAAGTTCCCTGTGGAAGGGGACTCATCTCATTCTTTTATACCTGTGGCATCCAGGCCCAATGGAAAGAATATTACAGACCCTTGGCAAATATGTTCTATTGTTCCCATTCTTTTGTGGTAAAGAACTTTCAGTACAATCTTGTGTATGTGGAGATGCAAAGGTTTAGAATTTCTTCAACAGTAAATGTGAATCTTCCTCTATCCAATGCAGCATGACTTTTTAAAAAATCCAATGAATGTTTAAAAATAACAGCCTATTTCCTTAAAGAAATGGCTAGTCAGGTCTCTAGTTTCCAATCTTCTTTATCACTTCTTGCATTTCTATGACACTTCTCCATCTCATAATCTAATGATTATAAATGGGAAGCTTAATGATTTAGAATTAACTATACAGAAAGTAATTATATCTCTCACTCCCCCAGAAGTTTTTTCATGATCAAAATATATTTTCTTGAAAAGAGCTGATATGCATTCTAATATTTGCTGTGTTTGTTATAAACTGTGGGTGAGGCAATGGAAGGTAAAGAGATGACAGCCATTGAGATGTTCTCTGTAACAACTCCCTTCCCCCTTCCAGCTGGACTTTCCATCTTTCTCACCATTTCCTTTCCTTTCTTATTCTTCACACTGCCTCCTCCTCTCACTCTCACACAGTGCTCACCAACTGGCTGGCAGACACTGAAGGTATACACACGCGGGGCTCACACTCTCACTGATTCTCAGCTGGAGGGGGGAATCAGATAAACATTTCTATCTATAAATAATGATGATGGGCTGGGCGTGGTGGCTCACGCCTGTAATCCTAGCACTCTGGGAGGCCGAGGCAGGAGGATCGCTCAAGGTCAGGAGTGTAAGACCAGCCTGAGCAAGAGTGGGTTCCCATCTCTACCAAAAATAGAAAGAAATTAGCTGTACAACTAAAAATACATGGAAAAAAATTAGCTGGGCAACTAAAAAAAATATATAAAAAATTAGCTGGGCATGGTGGCACATGCCTGTAGTCCCAGCTACTCGGGAGGCTGAGGCAGTAGGATCGCTTGAGCCCAGGAGTTTGAGGTTGCTGTGAGCTAGGCTGATGCTACGGCACTCTAGCCCAGGCAACAGAGCGAGACTCTGTCTCAAAAAAATAAAAAATAAATAAAATAAATAATGATGATGGCTGTGATCATGAGCAATCAGAAGAATGCCTTTTATTGAGGGAGTGCTATGTACCTGGCATTGTCCTAAGAATTTCACATATATTAGTTTATTTAATCTTCACAATAATCTGCCCTGTATTTCGTTTCCAAGTAACAGATGTTGAGAAAGATCATTCTATTTTTTTTTAAGGAAACAAAAGATTATTCTCTTGGAATCAGATGTGCCACATTCTCCTGAGCATGTGGCTACAGTCATAGAATACTTCTTACAAGGTATTGGAACTAGAGAGAATATATCTCATCTTAACACAGGATGAAACAATTTAAGAAACCAAAGAGCTACTTTAGGTAAAAAGAACTCCTAACTATTCATACATAAGACACACAGATTCTATATAGTATGGCTACTGAGATGTGCGGTGCTATACACGTAATGGGTGCTTTCAAAGTAATTGCTGAATTAATGACATGGAATATTAATGTTCCGTGAATATGTCTTCATTCAGCAAAATGTGGGAGCCAATGAAGGGAAACAGAATTTCTCGAGAAAGTTTCCAATTCTGACATCCCAATGCTATTTTATTTAAAATAAGATTAGACTCTTGCCACCGTGCAACAGTTAATATAAATGTTTGTATTTTATCACTGAAAAACTGTTTTGTATTAAAACATAGAAAGCTAAAATATAATAAGGTCTTTCAGTCTGTCATGAAAGGTTAAGCAGGGATTAGTGGTTAAGTGCCTGTTTCCACTCAGGTTCCCTCATTTACAATCTGTCTGGCTTCAGCTGCGTTATCCAAATTTTCTAAGCCTTGATTTCCTCACCTATAGAGGAAAAAGAAACAACACGATAAAGTTATCAGGGTTAAAGGAGAAAAATGTATGTAAAATACTTAGCAACTGACATATAGTGGATAGTAAATATTATTACTAGTAATTAAAGATGAAATAAGGAGCTGCCAAGGTAAATGGAGATAAATTTTGTTTTATAATCTTAAATATACACAAGTGGTTTCTTCAGCACTTACTACAAGCTGAACTTGCTTTGCACCCTGCTCTGTATCATGCTTTTCCTATACCTAGAGACCTATAACTTCTCCATCTTCCCTTTGGTTCATGCACTCTGTACCCACGTTAATATTCATAACATCTTAGTGAAAACAAACCCACATTGAATTCAGTTGTGAATACCGCCCCAGTCTGTTTAATGTTTTAGTCTTCTGTCCCTAAAGTATTCCTTTGAAACAAAAGCAAAATCAAGAGAAAATACAAGAAAAAATCAAAACTATTTCTTTTCCATACTATTATAAATGCTGTCTTTTACTATTTTCTAAGAGCAGTGTGGTGGCTTCCAAATCTCCAGGAAGCAATGCTAACGTGTAATTCTATGTGAGCTGATGAATAAAAGGTCCATACAAATATAAAAATGTAGCAGCAAGTTAGGCCAATACTGATCTGAAAAGGTGGTATTCCAGGAAAAGGTCAATGAAGTAGAACAACTTGTGTTAGATAAATAAGAGCACATGCTCTGGCTGCAATTCAAAACCTTTTCCCCTCAATGTGACACAAGGATGGATGGTGTTTACATGCACAATACACTCTCTTGAGTGCAGAAATAAAATAGGCCAAGGAGTATATGGAATTTCTAGGGAGGTTGGTGCAATTGTGGTCATTTTTTCTTTCATTCAACATATGGTATATCTGAATGCCATCGGTATCAATGCTTATGGATAGCCTGGAATGTATTCTAACTATATAAAAATACGAGTAATTCTCTCTTATTGATATTTCATCATTCATAATAAATTACTTGCAACATGTCATATTTCTTGAATAGGAGGATTCAGCCTCATAAATATGTGAATTCTTTACAAGTTAATCTATAAATTTAATGCAATTCCAATAAAAACACCCAGCTCAGGGTGAGAGATTACACAGGTGAATCCTAAGTAAATACTGAAAATAAATAAGGAATAATAGAAAAATTCTAGGGGGGCAAAAGGGGAGAAAAAACAATAGCAATGGCCCTATCAGGTATTAAAACCTGTTTTGTTGGCACAATAATTAAGATAGTAAGGTAGCGGTGCTTAAAAAGAAAGACAATCAATAAATCAGAATATATTATCCAGGAACGGATGCAAATAAATGTGTGAAGATGGCCTATGTCAAAGACTTTATTTCACATCAGTGGGTAAGAGATGGATTATTCAACCAATATTCCTTTACCAATATCTAGGTAACTATTTTGTGGGGGTGGGAAGTGAGGTTAAAGACTTAAATCACAGCAGTTATTAATATATCAGAAATTGGAGATAGATTCAAACAATTAATCCAAACACAAACAAACATCTAACTGCTTGAAGAAAACAAGGGGGAAGTTTTAAATTTTAGTTCAGACGCAGAAAAGTCTTCCTAAGAAAGACCTAAACCTTGCAAAACAAAGGCTTGATAACATCAATTATATGAAAGAAAATATGCTTGGAAAAAAATTCACCATAAACAAATGAAAAACTGGGAAAAATATTTGTAACTCATATCATGAAGGACTAATCTCACTGATATAAGAAGAGCTCCTACAACTCAATAAGAAAATGACAAGACGACAAAAGTTATGAAGAAGGCCGTTCACCAAAAGGAAATATAAATGGCTCTTAAACAAATTTAAAGATGCTCAGCCTTACTCAAAATAAGAGAAATGTAAATAAAAACTACAGTGACATATTTTACCCATCAGAATGGCAAAGACTGGATTAAAAGGTTTGTAGAAGGAAAAATGCCTCCCCGGTGGCATTCTACTTGGAGCCTTGATCCAGAGCACACAATATGAAGAAGCAAGGGGGTCTCGAAACAGGCCTGAATTCTATTGCTGATGAAATCATCTGCAGGGAACAGGGAGAAGAGTGTCCTCTAAATAGAACCAATGTTCGTTGAGTGCCAACTATGTTAAGATGCAGTTATTCTTTGTGATATTTATTTTAGTGACATTTGGGGCAGGATTATAATTCACCTGTATGTAGTGTATGAAGTTAGCTAAAGAAGGGCAATGATGAATTGACTAGATTAAGTGGAGCTTACCTTTCCAGATTAATAATACCCTTATTAGTCATGCATACATACACAGAGACACATTCTGAACTCACAGAGAGTAGGTGCCATGGGAGAAAGGTTGGAATCTCAAGCTGATGGATAACAAAAGATATTGAATGGGGATTTATTCTGTATATTGAACTGTCCCATTTCAGCTCAACTTATAATTTAAACTCTAAGAAATTCTTTAATTATAACTGGGAATCTTATAGACATTTAGAGAAGAGAGAAGATGCGGTTAATAAGCACATTATGATTTCCTTCCTAGACCTGTTGCTGTTCCTTGTCACATTTCTTGCTGTGAAAGTAATGGAAACCACTAGACGATGCTTTTCTCTCTTGTCATCACTTGGGTGCAGGAAGCAGAGGATTTCACTTCCTCTTCTTGTTTACCAGGAGGTGGAGAAGTGACCACATCCTTTTCTGGAATGAGTGGAAAGGAAGAAGCAGCCTCCTTTCCAGACTACCCTCCAGGCTGGGCATCAGGGATGGTCAGATGGTCTGCTGAGCCTCAGCTGGACTTCAAAGAATGTGTGTGTATAGGGGAGGACGGGAGAGGGATGCAGCAGGATGTTTCCCGTGGGCCCAAGAATGACACAGACATGCCCCAGACTGTTGGGAGACTCAGTGAGGCTTTGCTGCCAGGACAAGGAAGGGTGTCCAGTAAAGTGTGTGGACAAATGCCTGAAGTCCAGACTACGTCATCTCTCTGAGCTCAGCATGCCCAGATAACAAGCAGGACCAGAGCCCCTGTCCCTGATAGCCTGTTGCTCTAAAGCCTCCTGGAATTGGATACAATCATGGGGAAAGAGATTTAATTTTAGTTACCAAGCATATTAAAGTCTCAAAAAAATAATTTTAGTTATAGAATAAAGGTAAGGAAAAATTTATTTCTGCTACACTCAGCCTTGTGGATTAAAATGTGTTCCAGTGTAGATATTTGGGAAGGAAGGTTCTACTTAGAAGGGCTTCAAATTCTAAATCTGTATTCTTATTCTGTAAGCCCGGAGACTCAGTGGATGTTTCTGAGCATTTTCTCTGCCTAGTTGTTATCTGAAGTGAAGGCTGGCCCTAGAAGGAACTGTAGCCACTATCATAGCACTGAAACACTACTAGTTAAATACTGCAGATGCTCCTCCATTTTAAAAGAAGAGACATGACAGCTATTGCCAGGTGCTGATTAGTAAGCTGATTGCCCCAAGTCCAATTTCTGACTAACAGGTCACAGATCTGGAACTGGAAACATTACAGACTCCAGTGCTCCCAAGAGGTCCCACCGGGCTGATTCCAATTTCAGAAACATCACATATGCTCTGTATTTCCATCTATAAATTCCGTAGAACACTGTCTTCTTGGAAAAGGTAGAAATGAGGTTGATTTTAACTGTGTTAAAGATGATATTTTAAATTACCATTGTTGGAGACCATGGTGAAATTTATTGTTTGTTTTGTTCAGTGCTTTTTTCCTTTTTCTTTTCTTTTCTTTTCTTTTTTTCGTTTTGAGCATGTCCACTGTTCAAATCACTGGTTCAATAGACCAAGAATTCTATTTTTCTGATGATTGTAGATTAATCTTCACTGTAACTAGTGGTGTGCTGCTAAATGTTTAACATCTGGCTCTTTGGAAGGAAAAGTCCTGTTTGCAGTTTGGCAGTTTCCATGGTGTAAATACTTACACTTTCAAGCTACCAAGGGGGTCTCTGATCTTAGAGTTTAGAAGAGATACTCAGTAGCACATTTCTTTGTATTTCCACCATACAGGTACAATAATACATGTAAATAAACTCACGAGCATGAATCATAATAAAATGTAGCAAAAAACTAGGAAATTAGGAAGCAATGAGTTTTTAGTATTCATTAACTTTGCTTTTATGTAATTTTTATATTTGTATGTTTATATAATCTAATTTTAATAATGATTGTGTTTGATAATGAGTTCACAAAATTTCCAGAAAAGTTAACCAGTACGTCTTATGAGTTAACACAACCAGCTCCAGCATGGTGCTGATTACATCCCTGTCCCTAGCATGGTGATTGCCACTCAGTGGGTGTTTTACAAATGTTTGGTGAATTAATTAGTTCATTAACCAATAAATGACTTATCAGAGTCTAAAAACGTTTCAAATGCTAAATGCAATAAAAGACTCAGTTTTGTTTGTTTAACTTCAGATAAGGGGGCAATCCCCAAATTAAAAACAAAAAGCCAAAAAGCATATAAGGCAAAAACTCTCTGTTTAGTTGCCCTAAATAAATAATCAACTAGTAAATTTCTATTTATGTACTTATGCTACTATGTAACGTCCATGTAACTCAATAGTTGGATTTTAAACTCAGCAAAATATAATAACCAACTGTGGGCCAATCTCCTAGCCTTTTTGGACTTGTTGACTCAACCAAAAAAAAAAAAAAAAATCTGGAAAACATACATGGGAGGAGCCTTCACTGGTACCAGCGACGGGCATTATTTTTGAAGTTGAGTCAGGGAGTTCTAGATGTTTGATTTATTATTATGCTACCTAACTCCATGTAGCGATTGAGTAGTAGTTAGGAACACAAGATTGAAGCCCAGCAACTGGTTCAAATCCCAGCTCTTCACATTTCCTGTCCATGTGACCTTTGGCATGGTAGTATACTTCTCCTCTCCCGGCTTACGTCTCCTCACAGTAAATTGAGGACAACACTACCTACTCCATAGGATGTGTGTGAGGACTGACTGGATTCATATATGCAGAGTGCTTAGAACATAACAAAACATAGGCAACCTATAAATGTTAGCTCTTTTATTGTTATTATGTGTCTCATGCACTGTATTACAAAAAAGAAAAAAACTAAGGCACGTTTTAAAACCCAAAAGTTGAACTATGTAATTATAGTAACACTTCCAATCCTGAAAATTTTTATTATCGACACATATTTGCCCATTCTGGGTCTTTCAAATTGACCTGGCAATGTCTCTCCAAGCCCACGCCAGGGTTGGGCAGAAATACCCCAGCATAGTCCCACCACCCTCTGGGACCCTGTCAGCTTCTCATTAACCACTCAATTGCCTCCTTGGTTTATTTTCTCCTCACCTGTCCTGGCTTTACTCCCCTTTTGTGGTTCTCTCTCCACCAGGGACCGCTGTCTCCACCTGGCCCTGGAACAGGGGGCCTGGAGTTGGATTTCCCATTTCCACTGCCAACTTTTGTGAGGGACCCCAGATCTCAGATCTCGTTTCACTAGCCCGGGAGAGAACTGCACCCCCTGGGACCCATGCCACATAGGGGTGAGAAACAGCATAGTGAAAGTCCGAATATGCAAGTGTCATTAGACTGGAGATATGACTTTAGCCCTGGGAAGAACTTAAGGTAATAAGGAAAATAAACAGGAAAAGCATTAGACTAAAATCAGAGTTAATGAGGTGAAGTGAAATGATGCTTATATAGTGTCTGGCATTTAGTAGGTATTCAATAATTAATACTGTTCCTGGGACACAAGAAAACTAAATAATAAATAGGTCACTTCTTTCAAGCCTTGCTAAATCATTTATCAACTCCAGGTAATATTAGGAGGTTGGATCGGTTGATACCTAAATCAACTCTGCCTCAAACAGTTGTCACGTATTTTCCCTCGGGTTGAAGTCTGATTATACCTAAAGCCCGGAGATAAGAAGCAACAGCCTTATTGTGTCAGGTCAAAGCTGTTAAAATCGGGATTTACAAATTTTCCCACCAGAGGGCACAATGTAAAAGCCAACGGCTGCTGAGCTGTTGGTGCATCATTCACCCTTTCCAGGATGTGATCGTTTCCTTCTGCTGATTTTGGAATGGAGTTTCAGCTTCCTATGTGGTGACAGTTGCCCCTTCCTGTTTAACATCCATTTTAATATAATCCAGACTTCATTCTTCACATGTTTAGGGTTTGCTTAACCCTGAAATGTGAAAATAATTTCACCAAAATGGCTTTTCACATCTGCTTATTGAAACAAACCTTTTTTTTAGAGTTCCAACTTTTCTTTCCAACAGGCAAAGAGATGGTAAGTTTGAAACAATCTTGAAATTTAAACTTATAATACACTTATAATAAACTTATATACACTGTGGCGCCTTTAAACACGATTAACATCTGGCTTCAATTCTGCCTGGGTGTTCATGGTTAAAAAGCATAGGAGTAATATTATCAATCTGTTTTATGCTATGAATCTAGTTTACATGCAAATCCGTGGCGCACTGAAGAAATGTACCTGTCCTTGTCATGTTCTAAATAAAATCAATCACCCTCAAAATTTAAATGTGTATTTAACAAATCAAAACTACCACAATTTTCTGGCCTAATTTACTATTTTCTGCTTTCTCAAAATATATGTTTAAATTATTGGCAGTTTGACAGGATTTTAATACCTATAAATAACAAACTATACATTATTCCTGTCCCTAGAAGGGAAGAGGTATAAAGGTCATTATTAACAGTGGGCCATTGACAGAATTTTTCCTCCATGTATTCAAACCAAATCTTGTTAAGGGCATTTTCCCTTAGTGTTGTGATGTTCTTGGTAGTGATTTGATGGACTTATAAAGTAGAGTTGTAGAATAGTGAGAAAACACCAAATCTAAACAGCAAGGCAGGTAGTTAAAATGAACTCTATAGTATTACAAAAATCAATTCTTTCTTTCTAAGGAATGTAATTTGTGATATTTTTTACCCCTTTTATTGAAAGGAAGAGAGCAGGCAATATGCCATTCAAAATAAAAGCTATTTCCCGTAACTATAACTTCTCCTATAGACTGATAGATTTTTATAAACTGTCCAATCGAAGAAAAAAAGGTTAAAAATTGAGGTTAATAAAACAAAAAAGACATAAATATTATTAGATGTTAAAGTTTTAAAAATCAGAAAGAATCTATAAAGGAAGGGTTATTTTTCTAGATCAGAATTCTTTTTAACCATAAGTAATGTTCTAAAGCATATTTTATTTTCCTTTCAACACGAATATATTTCACATACAACCATGGTCGGAATGTTGCTTCAGTGGAGGAAAATGTATTCCTACATATGTTTGTTATTTTAGAAGGATTGCAAAGTTTGAACACTTCCTATCATAAGAATTTTGTAATCACACTTAAGGGAGTGTTAAAATATATTCTCAATATAAAAATTATCTTTTAGGGAAGCAAAGAATTTACAGCATTCGGGAGCTGAATATCTCTATGGTAAAAGATACATAAATTTAGGTCTTGGGCATTCTGTAGCCTCTTCCCTGGCTCCTTTCTCTTTTGGGAACACCAGCCTGGTATTGGAGTACCCATCACAGAGATCATGCCTGAAACTCAGTTTTAGTGGGCCCCTACTGGAAAACAGTCATTTTCAGTTAAAACTGGACAACCAGAGTTACTTGAAGCTCAGCTGCCTCAAACAAACTTACTTGATATGGAAGCTTAAGGGAGTAAGGAATGTAGTTTACCCAAATTCTAGGTATCAAAACTGTTTCCCTCTTCTCCCTAACTCTAATAAAAGAAAATCTGAATAAAAATTTGGCTGAGTTAGAATCATTTTTTATCAAAAATTCCCTTCTAGAAAAAAATGTCATCCTTTAAAAATGCTTAAATGATTTTCTGATGAACGTTACTGGAATTAAGATTTGTTCTGAGAAACTATTTATCTAGCGAACAACTTATCTACCTAGTTATCCACCTAGTTAACTTTTTTTTTTATTATTTTAGTTTTTTAGTTTTTTTGAGACAGAGTCTCACTGTGTTGCCCGGGCTAGAGTGCCGTGGCGTCAGCCTAGCTCACAGCAATCTCCAACTCCTGGGCTCAAGCGATTCTTCTGTCTCAGCCTCCCGAGTAGCTGAGACTACAGGCATGCGCC
>CAUYRT010027031.1:0-46988 GCA_963574885.1 Lepilemur ruficaudatus | reverse complement strand
CTAGCACTCTGGGAGGCCGAGATGGGCGGATCGCTTAAGGTCAGGAGTTCAAAACCAGCCTGAGCAAGAGCGAGACCCCGTCTCTACTAAAAATGGAAAGAAATTAATTGGCCAACTAAAAATATATAGAAAAAATTAGCCGGGCATGGTGGTGCATGCCTGTAGTCCCAACTATTCAGGAGGCTGAGGCAGAAGAATGATTGCTTGAGCCCAAGAGTTTGAGGTTGCTGTGAGCTAGGCTAATGCCACGGCACTCTAGCTGGGGCAACAGAGTGAGACTCTGTCTCAAAAAAAAAAAAAAAAGAAAGAAAGAAAAACAGGTGGGAGATAGAATCTGCAAGACAATGTTGAGAGTAAGGGAGTGGAAAGAGTCTAAGTCATGACTCAGTGTTCTGGCTTAGGCACCTGAATATTAAAGAGGCCATTTTGTTAAGGGAAAAAAGGAGTTAAAAAAGAAGTATCAGGCAAATGAGAAGATCAGTTTTTATGTTGAATCTGAAGATTCTATGGGACATCCTGATGGTGGTGCCTAACAGAGCTTATAGGTGGAAAAATCCAGCAAGAATTCTAGTGAGTTTCATCAGACCTTTATTGCTTACTTCTATATGTCAAATATTATGTTCAACAGGATGTCTGGGCTAGAGATACTGGTTTGAGAGCCATCTGTTTGTAAGCAGCAACTGAAACTCACCTAGAAAGAGCACATTGAATAAAAAGACGAAGTCTTGGCCGGGTGCAGTGGCTCACGCCAGTAATCCTAGCACTCTGGGAGGCCAAGGCAGGAGGATCGCTCAAGATCAGGAGTTCGAAACCAGCCTGAGCAAGAGCGAGATCCCGTCTCTACAAAAAATAGAAAGAAATTAATTGGCCAACTAAAAATATATAGAAAAAATTAGCTGGGCATGGTGGCTCATGCTGTAGTCCCAACTACCTGGGAGGCTGAGGCAGAAGGATTGCTTGAGCCCAGGAGTTTGAGGTTGCTGTGAGCTAGGCTGACGCCACGGCACTCACTCTAGCCCAGGCAGCAGAGTGAAACTCTGTCTCAAAAAAAAAAAAAAAAAAAAAAAAGACAAGGTCTTGGGATGGAACTCTGGGATCCCAGATATTTCACGAAAAGGTAGAAGAAACAGCTGAGAAAAAATAAGAAGTAAGAAGAGTTGAAAGACAGTGTCGCGGAAGCCATGTTAGGGAGAGAACCCCAGGAGGCATTAGAGGACTCAACAGTGCAAATCCTGCAAAGAAATCAGGGAACACGTAGACCTGAAAGTGCCTTCTGGATTTGACATTTTGAAGCCATTTGTGACCTTTGTGAAAGCAGCTTCTATAAAGGGGGATGGGTGGAAGCTTTGCAGTATCATCTTAGGAGCAGGAGTCATGTTTCCTCATTCTTCTTAATATATGTTTATATTCTCTGCCTTTTGCTCCTGTTCCTCATCCTACTCCTTCTCCCCCCTCCCCCGCCCCACAACATTGTTGACTGATTTTTTTTTTTTTTTTTGAGACAGAGTCTCACTCTGTTGCCCGGGCTAGAGTGGCTGTGGCGTCAGCCTAGCTCACAGCAACCTCAGACTCCTGGGCTCAAGCGATCCTCCTGCCTCAGCTTCCTGAGTAGCTAGGACTACAGGTGTGTGCCACCATGCCCGGCTAATTTTTTCTATATATTTTTAGTTGGCCAATTAATTTCTTTCTATTTTTAGTAGAGACGGGTCTCGTTCTTGCTCAGGGTGGTTTTGAACTCCTGACCTTGAGCGATCCTCCCGCCTCGGCCTCCCAGAGTGCTAGGATTACAGGTGTGAGCCACCACGCCCGGCCCATGGTTGACTGATTTTGCAATCATTGTTTCCTTTATTTTCTGTAGGGTTTCCCACAACTTCAACAAGTATTTCAAAAGTATTGGTTTGATACTTTTACTTCTCTCCTGAGTTTCAGACACATTTTTGGGTTACTCATGGACACCTACCTCCACCTTGATCTTCCATGGGCACCTTGAGCAAAACAAAACACATTCACTTTCCTCCAAAAAGCCTGAATCTTCTCCTGTATGCCCTTTCCTAGTTACCTAACCTTTCATCCAGTCCCCTAAGGTACAAACCTTGGACTCATCAAATTCTTTCTCCTCCTTAATTTCTACATAGAAATAGTCCTGCAGATTTATTGGCTTTACCTTAAAAATGCCTCAAAACTTAACATTTTCTTTCTTCGTCTAACACTGTGTACATACTTCTTTTAGGACTTACTTCATTTCATCATAACTTTGCTTATGTGTATGTCTTCTCCTCTAAATCCCGAGATCCTTGAGAAGTAGGTTGTTGCCTTATTTAATCTTATAACCCTGCCTCTAGTACAATGCCGAGCACCTGGCAGACGCTCAACACATATTTGTTGAATGAACGAATGAATGAATCAGACCTTTCATAGTTGACATTTGCTTTACCATCTAGAAGCTCGTGGAACCATTTCTCCACCTGTGGTTCCACCATTTCTGCCCTCGGATCTGCCTGCCAACCCAGCTCCTTCACTATAGCTCTAGTTGGATGACATCTGACCTTTGCCTAAAGAAAATGAGATGCATTAAACCCACTAGTTAGGATTTTTCCCCTCCTTAACCTTCCCACAGAGGAAAACACTTCTCAGATTGGAAGAGTGATAGGTAACCTAGTCTGCAGGGGATGAAGGTAGGGGGTAATTGGGAGAGATCAATTACTCCTTCTTGCAGGGATACTATCTTCTCAAGGCCTACCCTAATGTAGCTCATAATAGGAACCTCGTAAGTGCCAGCTGAACAAATAAATAAATGAATGAGCAAAATGGCCAATGTGGAGGACAACCGTGAATTAGATCCCTAGCTTCAAAGAAGAACCACTTTCATCCCACCAAGGAAGACTAGCTTTAAAGACTTTTTAGGGCTGGGAACAGTGGCCCATGCCTATAATTCTAGCACTGTGGGAGGCTGAGGCGGGAGAATCACTTGAGGCCAGGAGTTTGAAACCAGCCTGATGAACAGTGAGACCCTGTCTCTACCAAAAATAGAAAAATTAGCTGGGCATGGTGGTGCGTGCCTGTAGTCTCAGCTGCTCAGGAGGCTGAGGCAGGAGGATCACTTGATCCCAGGAGTTTGAGGTTGCAGCAAGCTATGATGATGCCACTGAACTCTAGTCCAGTGACAGAGTGAGACTGTCTCACCAAAAAAAAAAAAAATTAGGAAGACCAATTTTAAAGTTTGACCTTTAGGTGAGGTTGTTACTAGGAAGATTCTAGCCCTTCAGCCCCCAAAATGTGTAGCCATATGTGTTTTTTTGAAAATAACACTGGATGATATTTTCAAGGATGACCATATTCCTTTAAGGGGACTGACTGGACACACACGGTCCTGAAGAAATCAACCCCATTGTGGCTAATCCTGGCCACACGGGGGAAAAGAATAAACAGACATAGGCTCCCTAATGCCTCAGGTGACTTCCAAGCACCTCTGTCCTTTGTAGAAGTCAGTCTTGGATTGCTGAGAGTCCCATTTTCACTGGGGATTTCTCCGATGCCATTAAATGGAAGTTGCTTTTTGGCAACTCTATGGACTTTTTTCCCTTACAGCAATGGATGTAAAGCCCTTTTGTTTTTCTTTTGCTTCAGATTAGGAAAGCTGGTGTGTTTTCTCAGGCAAACATCGCAACATCCTGTCTTCAGAGGGGCATAGTTGTGCGGACTTGGGCACAGCGTGTAAACTTTTTGATCTGTTAAATGGAGGAGTTGGTTGAATCAACCAAATTCTCCCTTAGACATGCTCTGCTGCGGTTTGGGGGTTCAGACTATTCCTCTCACCACCCTTGTCACTGAGGCTCTCATCTCTCCGCCTGGCATATCTTAGCAGCACAGGAAGTTGAGGATCTCAGCTATATTAAGGAAATAAAAGTGATATATTAAAACTCTTTATACAAAAGACAAAATGAGAATCAGGAGAATTGCATGATGAATCAATCCCCTTATAAAAGGTTTCTTAATTTTGCCAAAGCATTTATTTATTCACTTTTTCATCCTCTTAAATTAATTACCTATTATGTTTTAAGACCTGTTCTAAGAGGCTATTTCCTGCCCTCTTTTAGGATTTCTTAAAAGTGTGCTCTTCTAATATGTCAAACTGGGATTCCCTGTGACCAAGGGCCTTTCCCTAAGTCCCTCACTTGCCAGGGCTGCCAGGCTCTTGGGAATGGCAATCCTTGTGGCCAGTAGAAAATGAGGAAGGAATCGTTAGCTCCATTGGTCTTCATTCATATAAATCCACCCCCAAAGTAAGGTATAGAGGCCAGGAGGACCATAAGTGTGTTATCCACTGCCCAGTCTAAGCCTCTTGAGCCATCCTGCTAGACAAGCAGCCAGAACCAATCTCTTGGTTATCAGGGTAACTGTGTGTCTCCCATCCACTAGGCTGTATACCTTGGGAGTCACCAGGTGTCCCCAGGAACATAATGGGTCACAAACATTCCTAGGCCCATCCCATCATAATTAGAGACAATCAGTGGTCAAGAGGTAATAAATCACTATTATATGACATTTGCAGTGTACAATCGGTTGTGGCATTTGTCTTTTGGTTCTTACAACTCTGAGGTAGGTAGGATTGTTCTTATTATCCGCATTTTATATAGAAAGAAAGTGAGGCTGCCTGGTCGGAGATTTGAGTCTTCTGATCCCAAATCCTTCCTTCCTTCTCCCTGAGCTTTCTGTCCAACCATCACTGATGTTTCCACCCTGCAGGTGGGCAGCCCATCTGACACCACCGCTGGGCAGTGTATTTCAGATAGAGGCAAGGGTGGTTCAGTGTTTTGTTTTGAAGTTATTAATTTCTTTAGGTCTCAATTTCCTTCTCTCTAAAACGGGGAGTTCTGCTGTACAGGTTAAGCCAGAAAACTCCTGTAATACATTCCACACAGTGCCTGGCTCACTACATGCAGTGGATGTCGTCATTTTTCAGGAAGGAGAAGTAATATCCTCAAGTCACAGGGCTAGTTAGAGACCCCCTGAAAGTGCTAGGTTCCCTAACTCCCTGTCCCGCGCTCTTTTCCCCTGCCCCGCACTGCACTAGAATAGAGTGGCAGGACGGGTAAGATTTGGAGCTTAGTTCAGGAGTGGGTGTGACGGTGCCTTGAAGGAAAAGCAATCCTATTCCTTATCCAAGGCTGCTATGTGCCAAGTACTGGCTTGCCTTCTGCACGTGTGACCTCTTTCACCCTCACAGAAATGCCACAAGACATCGTTATTTTCCCTACCCTAGAGATGGAAAACTGAGCCTTAGGTCATTCACACAATCCTAGGTCTGCCTGACAAGTCCCCTCAGCCTCGTGCCTTACTCTAGGCTGTGATGACGTGGTAAGAATACTGACGTCTGTTAAATGTCACTGCAGAGCAAAAGGGACTCTGAGCAAGGCTGTGGGTGGGTTCCCCTTGCCGCTGTCACCGCTGTCAGCGGCTGCTCCTTCCTGAGACTGTGATTGTCCTTTGTGGAAGAGCATAGTATGATGTGCGTGGATAGTGTTTTTACAGCATCCGTTTCACTGTACGGGAGAATCTGTGTAGACAAATGAAGAGCCTACCGCCATCTAGGACCAGAATTCCAGAGGAACAAACCATCTGTGCACCTTGATGTCAGGGGAAGGTGTTTTATTTCCAGTGTGAAATGCCAAATAGTCCAGGAATGATAAAATCACCCTAGTTTTTCTTATGAACTCCTAGAAGTCATCTTTGTTGGTATAAATGAGATCATTTAGCCTAATTAGTTCCAAGCTTAATTAGCAGTAATTATCCCAACATGGGAGTAATATCCGAGCAGGAAGTGCCGAGTCCTCGATTAGATAGATCTCTAATTGGTGTTACAATATTGTAATTAAAGCGTGTTTGTACGCCTCTGCCACAGCACGCGATTTGTTTCATGTCTGATTAAACAGGGAGACCCAGCAGCCTTTGAGGGGGCCAGAATTTTAGATCTGACTTATAGAACATGTTAACCCTGTGACAAAAAGGACTTGGAGACATGCCTCTGTGGTCAAGATGAGTGTGTACAGCCCTGAGCCAAGAGCCCCAAAGGCTCTTTTCACCAAGAGAATGTGCGCTTGGTCCGCTCACCCCTCTCATTCCCATGTAGCATGCACAAGAAAACATAAGAATTTGGTTGAAGGGCCACTTTGTAAATTGTATACTTTTGAGGGCTGACTCATATATAACCCAGCGAAGACTATATAAGAACAAATAATAATAGCTATCATTTATTGAGCATTTACTACGTGCTAGATGCTGTGCTAAATGCTTTAAGTACCAAAACTTATCAAAACTCCAGAGAAATTCTCTGAGATAACTATTCTAATCCCCATTTTACAAATGAGGACCTGAAGAGGGAACTGGTCTACAAGGCTAAGTCTGTGTTACCCTTCAGGTCTCACCTTAAACATCACTCCTCTAGGAAGCTGCCTCTGACCCCCAGACCAGGTTAGCACCCCCACATAGCTCCTCCTAAGTTTCTTTCTCATACTGAATTATAATTTAATTGTCCATCTTCCCCACCAAACCATAAGCTCATTTATGCCTCGTCGACTGTGCTATGCCCAGTGTCCAGCACCAAGCAGAGTGCCAGCAATGTATGTAGCTGGCCTTTAACCAGTAGGAGCCAAATGACTTGTCAGAAGTCACCTAACTTATCAGTTTGCAGAGCTGGGATTCAAACTCACTTCTGTGTGGTTCTGCAGTCTGTGTGTTTTCCATTACATCATGCTTCCTTTTTTTAATGTTAAAAAATTCAAAGTTTCTAGGTAGTACAAGTATAATATTAATAAATATGTTCTTGAGGAGGGATGAGGGACTAGAGGTTTGCTTTCCTCTCATTTCAAAATGCTATCCTAAAATTTTTACAATAAATCCCTTAACCATTCACTATATTTATCTAGTTAATGTTTCAACCTTATGTTACAGTTTAGAGATTTTTGCCAATAATCAAGTAACTGGTAATTGAATTTAATAAGCCCAGGAAAAGAATTGGAGTGAACCAGATAGAATTTATGTGCATTTATATATCACTGGACTCTGCAATTTTTTTTAAAATGTACCTAACACTCTCAGAATCTGTATTTCAGTGATTCCCAGCTGTGGTTTTGGCACACCTCAAGAATGTCCAGTTATTTTAAAGTGACACAAAATTCTCAGGATTTAAATATGCCACTACATTGTGGGAAAATAAGAGGCAGGCTAGATCAGAATGGAGCCAGTGCCTTTGAAACTTTGGAAATCATTGGTATTTAACCTTTTTTTTTTTTTTTCCCGGAGACAGGGTCTCACTTTGCCTCCCGGGCTAGAGTGCCGTGGTGTGATCATAGCTCACAGCAACCTCAAACTCCTGGACACAAGTGATCCTCCTGCCTTAGCCTCCCAAGTAGCTGGGACTACAAGCACGTGGACCACCAAGCCCGGCTAGTTTTTTGGGTTTTTTTTTTATTTTGAGTAGAGACAGGGTCTCAGTCTTGCTCAGGCTGGTCTTAAACTCCTGAGCCAAAGCGATCCTCCTCCCAGAGTGCTAGGATTGCAGGCGTGAGCCACAGCGTCTGGCCTGCTGTTTAATCTTGGTTACTGCTGAAACATATTCAGAGATTAACAAGCTCAACAAGCATTTTTGCTTGTTCATTTTAGAAAATGTTTAAATGTATTTTTTAAACGAGTAGATGACACTTGCACAAAGTATAAGATTCACAAAAAGGCCTAAATGAAAAGGCCCCTTCCACCTTTCCCCCATCCCCCAGCCACTCCAGAGATAACCAGTTTTGCATATATTTTTCTGGAATATTCTATGCATATGCAAATATATACATTTTGAAAGGTATTATTTCTTGATAAAGCACCATAGAACACACTGGATCATAAAGGTAAATTAGCTCACTTTCTAGGCTAAGCAAAGACAGGACATGAGAAGGACAAATCCGCTACGTAGAACGCAAAAGCACAAAGCTTTGTAAATCTGGTTTCTTACAAACTATTACTAAACATTTTGGTGATATGTTGAAATTTGAAATACAGTGCTAATGAAGGAGAAATGCTGCTTGGCTTACGACAATAATGATATCAACAAGTGTGAGTCCTGAATCTTCTTGGGTGCTCTGTTCCGACTAACTCTTAGGATGATGTTTCTATGCGGCTATTTATCTCAATACCTGCAATAATGAGGCCAAGGTGGTAGGTTCTAGTCACTGTTAGCAACTTAGCGTACTGCTGGGCTCTTGTTACTAGGGGAGCTAGGTGAGAAAGTGAAGGTGAATTCATGCAAATCTACTACCATCAAAAGAGAAACGTCTATTTACATACAAGACATCATCATTATGTTATTTTGTGTGGACGGGGCCTGATGAATTGCTTGGATGACTATTTTAGTGCAAAAAGATCCACAAAGCTTCCTGCAGGTATTACACTAAAATTTGGGATTGTTTTTGGTTTTTGAATAATCAGAAATGATCTAACCGTGATATTAAAATGATTGTATTGCATTTGGACAAGTAACAGATAGACTGAGTTAAAATTGTTGCCATATGAGTATCGTATGCTACCTAAAAAGCACACTGGCCAAGATCATTATCAGCTTATTATAGTTTATATTTAGAATTTATCGAGCCCTGTATATGCAAGGCTCTGTAGAAAACTTGCTGGCCTGTGAACTGAGAGTCTAAAGTCATTTACCATCTCATTTTGTTTATCAAAGACTTGCCTGCAGTCCCTGTGGGTCTTCTTTTCGCCAAAGGCTTGCCTTGGAGGGAGAGGTAGACTCAGGCACTTCACTTATAACTATGGAAGGCTCTCATGACTGAGTAGAATATGATTTTCTTCTGGTATGGACCTTTGGCAAACAAAAGGACTAATGTGAAATATTCTGGAAGCATCACCTGGGACCACAGTAACATTTTGTCTTTATTTTAAATATTCTGTTCCATTGTGTCCACAAGTGCACTTGTATTTTATGTCCCAATTTTTGGCGTAGAAAATGTAACCACTAGAGCTGGAACAAAGCGTCTCTAGAGTTGGGCCCAACCCATTTTGCTTTCCTCAGGGGAAAGGTAAGTTTTTGCTTTGTTTCTCTGGACCTTGATCTTTCCATTTATGATGATGTGTTGGACCCATTGATCCCTATGGCTCCTTTTGTCTTTGGCATGTCTCTGAGTCTACATATGAGCTTTGGAGCAGTACTTCTGAAGTTTTTCTGCCAGGGCCTTTGTGTGAGTGTCCGCGTTTAAGTGTCTTCATGATATCAAGCTCTGAGTGAATGTGGGTAGGATCACCATGATGAATCAAGACATTACGTCTGCAAGGACAAACTCCAAATATTTTTGAACTATAAGTTAGTTGATTATTTCCTCCTTTATCCAGTTTGAATTTAGAAAACCTTCCCCTCGGAAACCTTAATATAATCGGAGTTCCTTCTCTCAAGGTGCATCCCCTCACGGGCTAGCTTCTGTTTGCCATCACAGGATTTCCCAGGGTCCGCTTTTCTCCGCCTTCTGCCTAACGACTGACTGTGAGACTGACTTCAGTTATTTACCTTTCACCATTAATACATGTAGTTAGTACTGCCGTCTTTTAGGGCAGGAACCATGTGATCATCATCTTATTGGCTCCTCTCCTGATGTCGGCTGTTTTGCATATACAGGTTGAGCATCCCTAATCCAAAAATCCAAAATGCTCCAAAATCCAAAAAGTTTTGAACAGTGATAAGATGCCACAAGTGGAAAATTCCACACCTGACCTCATACGACAGGTTGCAGTCAAAACACGGTTTATTCAGCGTCCCCAAGGGAAAGATAATCATAGGCTATGTGTACAAGGTGTATATGAAACAAATGAACGTTGTGTTTAGATTTGGATTTTATCCCCAAGATACCTCATTATGTATATGCAAATATCCCACAATCCAAAAAATTCTGAACTCTGAAACAATTCTAGTCCCAAGAATTTCAGATAAGGGATACTTAGTCTGTGTTAGGCATTCAGAAAAGAGTTGTTGAATGGAACTGAATTTCTGACAATTTCCTACCCATCACAATGTTCAGATTTTCCTCCAAAGAAACCTTTCCGGACTAACTAATTTCAAACTTTTATTACTTTAATTTAGATTCTATAATACTTCTGGGCATATGGTTTGTATCATGTTAACTTGTGTAGTTATCTGTTCTTGTTATTCCCTCTGAGGCATAAATGAATTATAAGAGAAAGGTACTCAGATTCGAAGTTGGGTTTTGTATCTGCTTATTAACTGACTAAGGATAGTCCATTCAACCTCCCTAGATATCAATTTTTTTTAAACTAAAAGAGCAAAGGAGAGGTGAGGTGGGATGGATCAAATGATTCCTAGGGTTCTTTCTAGCCTTAGAATTCTGATTTTGGGGATATTGGTTCCCTAACAAGATCATAAACTTCTCAAAGGCAGAGAATTTCCTTTTTCTACCCTAGGGAATAGATACAGTGCTTGACATAGATGGTGCTTAATAAATTCTTCCTTAGAAAATGACTACCATTCAACCCCTGCTAGCAAGAAAGTGAAGCTGGAGAGTGCACCTCTTATAGCCCACGTCCTGAAGGGGCTCTCAGAGCCACTCTGGGAAATGCTCTTCTGGACTTGGACGTCAGTGGCTGAGACCGGCACACTGTATTAGTCATGAATAGGGGTACACCTCAGAGCTTTGCCTTTTTAAGTAAATGTGTTTATGGTTTGTGCTGCTTTCCTCAGTAAGATCATTTCCTTGCAAGTAATGAGAGCTGTGTGTGATATGGTTGAAATCCTGTCCCTCGGCTGAGATGGAGAGGTCACGTGATGCTGAGTGGGGCCCATTATCCCAACGGCACTCCCAGGAATGCTAAGTCTGGCAAATATTAACTCAGGAACCACAGCAGCAGTTAGGAGACAGCAGTCTGCCCACCTTCCTGAACCTACCATTTTTGGGGTATTTTCTGGTTTTCTTTTCCTTGGTTTGGGCATTGCATTTATTTCCCCTTTCATTCATTCTTCCTCTTCTCTTAAAGAGCAAAAACAAGACATTTTACTTCCTCCGTTTGTCTCTAACTGGAAACCCTGATGTTCTCATTCATTTTGGAGCAGAAGGCTTTTCCTCTTTTGCCGAAGGGATGTACTGTGTGTTTATTCTTCCTTCCTGCCTCCATGCCACTGGCATTGGAAGAACTCTGGAGTCTTCCAGAGCTCTCTGGGAGCTGGCTGTCACGCAGGCAGCTACGGATAGAATAGAGGGGTTGTGAGAGCAGCTCAAAACCAAGCCTGTGTGCTGGAGAAGCTTTCCTTGCAGGAAGAGAAGCACATGGTATTTTTCCATATGGCAGGGGAGAAAGTGACAGATCCGACGAATGCATGTAAAGGGAAGACTTACAACTGAAAGGGAGGAGCTGTGGTTTAGATTAAAACCACAAAGGAAGTGAAGGACGTTACCACTTTCCTCTTTGTGGGTAGGAGATTCTCCTTTGGCTCATCTAATGGGCTCTGTGAGACTGAATCTTCCTATAGGAATATGTTTATTACTCCTGCTCTTCTAGAAAAGCACCATGCATAGTGGTTTGTGGTCTTGAAGAGTTTAGACTTGATTTTTAAAACATAAACATGCCATAAAGCACCTCCATTTCCAAACCTGCTATCCCAAACATGCTTCCCTAATCTTAAATAGAAAAGCAAACCATGAAAGCTCTCTGGGAAATGAAGGAAAGGAAAAGTCCCTTTTCCAAGTTATCTAAGCAATTTCTCTACTTCACCTTAATTTTCCTTTGTTTTCTTGGTACAGACCTTGTGACTGCTTTGACTTAGCAAAGGAAATTATTAATAATAGTTCTTCTCCCCTAATAGCCACCATTTACTGAGAACCTACTATGTGCTGGGTATTTTTCTTGTATTCTCTCTGAACTTCTAAAACTTCTGAGAGATAGATTCTACTGGTCCCATTTTTATAGGTGGGAAAACTGAGGCCAACAAAAATCAGTTGCCCAAAGTTGTACTACGACCTTGAACCTTGTATCAGGTGTGTTTGATGACATTGGTGATCTACCCTGCCTCCCTTAAAATCTGGTTTTAGAGGTAATTTGACCATTGGCATCACAAACTTGGGAGTAGGGTTAAAACCTGGCTCTGCCTCTAATTACCAAGATGACTCTGGGCAAATTATTTGACCCCCTAAAGTCTTACCTGGTATGTCTTGTCTGGTATGACAGTCACTTAGATAACACTGGGGAAAGGATGCCTTATTGGCTTCTTATTAGAATTAAATGAAGCAACAAATATAAAGACATGGCATATTGGACTGATGTACGGTGACCTCCCCCAAATGACAGCCACAACTTGCACATAGGTCAGGTTCTAGACCAAACTGTGAAATGGTTGAACTCTGAGTAAGAGAACTCTCCATTTTCTTAAACTGCCCTCCCTAATTCCTGTCACTCTCACTTTCTAGAAAAAGATACATCAAGGTCTAAGTGGCTGTGAACACTTGGAAGAGAGAAGTCATACTCTTCAACAATAAAACAAAGGAAGCAAGCATTAGTTGTAGAATTCCATCCTTCGTAAGTTTGAACCAAGGGGGGTTTTTTTTGGTTTAAGGTTTGGGGGATGGTGGGTTCGGGGGAGGGTAGGAAAGAGGAAGCCCTGTGAGCCCCCTAGCCACACTGCCCAGGGACTGACGGCTGCTCTTTAATCTCATGCTTCTTTTTCTGAATACGTTCAGTGTAGGGTCAGTTGTAGATTCCAGGTCTCAGCTGCTTTCGATCAGAACTTTTTTTTTCCTCCTGTGGTGATTTCGCATGAATCTTAGACCCTGGCGACTTTCAGTTGCCTGGGTCTGTTTTTCATTGCAGATTTTGTCAGAATTTTACGTCTAGGTTGCATTTGAAAAACTTTTCTTTTTTCTTCTCTCACTATTCTGTGTGAATTTCTGATTCTGGATTTTTTTCCACTTTATTTTGGACATAATATTTGTATCTTTTCCTGATTACAAAAGTAATAACTGTTCATTGTGGAGAATTAAAACAAAAGAACAATGAAAAAATTTAATCATCCATAAACCCAGCATTTAAAGTATCATTCATATTTTATAATACTTCCTTCCATCTTTTCTCTATGTATAAGTTTCTATCTATATAAATTGTATGTACATATATGTTTTGCAAAATTGGGATGGGACAATATACACATTTTATATTCTGCTGTTTTCACAGAACTTTATATTATGAGCATTTTTGCATGTCATAAAATAGTTTTTTGCAAAAGATTTATGACTGCATAATATTTCATCATATGAATGTACCAAGGTTTATTTAACCATTTCCATTCTACTCCATGTTTAGACGCTTCTTTGTATAAATTTCTGTCCAAGTTTCCCCATTTCCTTTTGCCTTATAAATTATTCCTAGACAGGGAATTATTAGGGCAATTAAGACACAGAGTATGAACATATAATTGTTTATTTTAAAAAGTATTTGTACCTGATTACTTTAATACTGACAGCGTGTGTATGCCCTTTGTAAAGCTTCTTGATAAATAGTGTCAAATTGATTTTCAGAAATGTTGCTCTAGTACAGGGGTTGACAAACTAAGACCCAAAGGCTAAATTTGTCCCATGGCCTGTTTTTATACAGCCCATGAGCTAAGAATGGTTTTTCCATGTTTAAATGCTTAGGAAAAAAATTCAAAGAATAAGATTTCATGACACATGAAAATTACATGAAATTCACATTTCGTTGTCCATAAATATTTTTGGAGCACAGCCATGCTCATTTATTTACATATTGTCTATGGCTTTCACCCTACAACAGCAGAGCTGAGGAGTTGCAACAGAGACTGTATGGTCTGCAAACCCCAAAATATTGACCCTCTGCCATTTACAGAAATGGTTTACTGGTCTCTGCTTTAGTGTGTAATCCTACAAGTTGCATATGAGAATGTTCATTTGCCCACACACACATTGACACCAAACATTGGAATTTTCTTATTTTTTATTAATTTGAGCACATTGACAAATATTTACCAAGTGTTTACCATGTGCCAGGCCTTCATGGAAAATACAATTGGCTTAGTATTTCTTTGATTACTAGTTAGGATGGTTTTTTTTCATAAGTTCAAGTGGATTTTTCCTATTAGTTTTCTGTGTGTATGAAATGTTAAGCTTTAACTCAGACATTTATATTTTTCTTGTATGAGCTCTTCATGTACTACGAATATTAATTTCTTTTTAGTTATATTTATTGAAATCATATTTGTTGGAAATAATTTGTTTCCATTAGGTGGCTTGCCTTTTAATTTTATGATTTTTTTTACATGTGGAATTTTACTTTTATATGTAGTCAAATCTATTCATTTTTTTTATTTCTTTTCCTTTGATTTTATTCTAAAAATACCTTTTCCTGTTCCCAAGTTCAGATAAATATTCATCTATATTTTCTTCCATTCTTTCAAACTGATTCATCTTCATATTTATCTCTTTAACTCCTCTGAAATTTTTTATTGTATGGTCTGAGATAAGGATCTTAAATTTTCTTTCAAACAGTAGAACAATTATTCCAGTATTATTTGTTGAGTAATCCTTCTTTTCTCCACTTATCTGGGATATTGCTTTCACTAAATTCTTACATATCCTGGGATGTGTTCCTGGCCCACATTCCAGTTATCTTCAGCGGTATGTGTGTCTTTTTTTCATTGCTGATTCCTGTAGATGGCCACCTTACTGTTCCTGATTACGCCTACGCAAGACACTACAGAGCCTGGCTGAATTTTTGGATGTATGTTTTTTCTGTGCCTCCCATGTATTATTCCTTTGTAACTGTAAATTTCAGTAGCATCGTCCCTTCTCTTGGTCAGTTTGTCAGGGAGGCAGTAGACGCTTATCTCCTAAAAGTACACAAATGGTAAGGAACCTTCCTAGCAAACAAGAGATAAAGGCCAGGGCCTGGCCTTGCACGTATGTGAGCCATGAACCGTAACGCTCATTCATAACCACTGTAAGTGACAAAGGCTTTAGCCTTGTTACCTAGGAGGTTGGAGGTTTTCTGGCCAAATAGCATCTACTGGCATAAAAAGAGCAAATCTCTGGAAGGGGTTCCCAGAAGAGCTGTTACATGACGCACGGCCCCTAACCTTCTGTTAACGGCTCACCCCAACCCGACCTTGGTTCACAGTGGAGTTATTTCATTTACCAGGTGTGAAAATTGGATTTTACCACAGAGGAGGGGAGTTATTACCTATCAGGTCTGCTCTTTAGGGGAGCTGAGATTGTAGTGGGATTTATTAAAAGAGATTTGCTATGCATGGAACATATAATTAGAGATGTGTTCCTTTAAAACTGGATTTGCAATCTTTGTCATTTTAAGAGTGCAGTTTTTTTTTTTTTCTGTTCAGTTTTTCTGACAGCCTTCTTTCCCATGTAGGTTGCACACATCCTACCTAGGATCTGAATATTTTATATGGCACCATTCTGCCAAGAGACGGACCTCAGGGGTGTAACATGTGACAAAGAACACAGCTTAGGGGGACGGTGGGGACTGCCTGTAGTTTGGATACTGATATTAGTCACACATATAGATACTAAGAATGAGGAGGGGATGATAAAGTAATTTTCATATTAATTGATTGCAATATAGTCCAGACACCAATTTGATGGAAGTATTAGGGTCACTCTGACACCTTCTAATGGGGGAATTCTTGCAAATCAGGAGTTTAGATATAATTACCTATTGTTAGAGGCTATATAGACAGCCTCAAAGTCAGTACCTGGGTAGCTACATCTGCTTTTTAAAAAGACACCTTGTTTACTATCACAGTGAAGGGGGTGGCTGAATTTATTATTGTTTAGCATTTCTAGCACACTTTGTTCTTACTGAGTGATTTAGACTTATTTATGTATGTATATTGGTTGCTGTTCACAGCAATCCCAAGAGATGAGTGGGTGATAGTTTTATTATCACCTGCTTTTCCAGTAAGGAAGAGGGAGCTCCTGAGAAGAGAAGGGACCTGCCTGGGTTTATAGCTCAGACTTTCGGCCACCTTGTTAGGTGATCTTCAACAAAATGGTGATAAATTCCTCCCTTACAGCTTTCCTCTGCCCCCTCCCAGCCCTGGGATGTCACCTGTGCCCCATCCTGTATGCCACTAACCACAGTGGGGTGTTCACTCATGATAAAAATCATCAGGATCATTGGCCTCTCTGTGCGTGGCACTTTACATCTCTACAGATCACCCTCTTCACAAAGTCTCCTAACCTCCCTGCTTTTCTCCCAAGGTCCCCGCTGTTTTCCATTGTCCAGCTCACATCTCCGAAGCCTTCTGTGACTCAGCCCTTCCCGCCGACCTCAGTGGCCCAGGAAGTCAAGTAGATTCTGCCACCCACACGTCTTTTCCTTTGTCCCTTCCCTGCTCTTCCCCCGCCCCCCACCACCGTTATTCAGTCCTCATTAACTCCCTACCTGGACCACTGCAATAGCCCTTAACTGGGTCCCCACACTTTCCATCCTAAATTCTGTCCCGAAAGGCTTCCTCAAGCACGGCTCTCATAAATAACCGCTCCCACTGGGTTCGTTCTCGGGAGCCTTCGTCTTCAAGTGCACATTCTTACCCTGCTCTCAAAGCTCACCTTGCTTCTCAGCCTTGCCTTCGGCTAAGCCACCAAACAACTTTCCTGCGCACCGAGGTGGCCCGTGGGGCTTGGCAAACAGGCGCCTGCCGGGAGAGGCTCTGATCTGGCGGGTCTGCTCTGGGGCCCGGGATCTGAGCGGGGACCTGCGCGGCGACCCCGCCTCCAGGTGACACACGCCCGGTTCCCCGTGGCCCGCACTCTGCTTTAGTGGGGCTCTTACCCCTCCGGGAGTTTTCAGCCGCTGTGCCTGTCTATGCTGCTCTTTCACTCCGAAATGCTCTCTCCCCGCCCGGTCTCCACCTGTTGGCATTTTTCTCATGCTTTAAGGCCCAGCTCAAAGAACTTCTCCCTCGTGAAGCCTTTTTTGATTGTTCCAAAGGGATAGGATGCAAACTTCTTCACCTTCAATCTAAAGCCCCTTCACAATACAGCCCCGTTTCACCATTCCAGTCCCGTCTACCGCCTGGTTCCTCCGCTCCTCCCTAAGCTTCCACCGCACCGAAACGCATTCTCGGAATAGGCCCCTCCACATACCTCGGCCAGGAATGCGGCGCCCCTCCCCCATCCGCTTCTCCCCTACCCCATCTGCCCCCTTCCCCCTCCCCTATCTCCCCCTTCCCCCTCCCCTATTCCCCCTTTCCCCACCCCCCCGTGTCTGTCTGTCTCTCTGTACTCTCTCAACTTACCCTACTAGACTCAGCTCATATGTCACTTCCTCTGTGCCACATTCATCACAACCAACCGTCTCTCCAGACTCTCCCCCGCCCCCCGCGGGCCCTAAGTCACTGCCTCCTCTGTGCTTTCCGCAGACCTTTATAGGCCTGAGAGGGAACCCAACGGCAGTATCTTGCTTGTGGTTTACCTGTTTTAACTTCAGTTTGGCTCAGGTTGCATTCCGAGGACCTCGAAAAGGCCTGGCACAGAGTCCCTGCCCAATCAGTCCTCCTAGAATGCACGCATGAATGAATCTCTTTGCTTCCCAGACGCCCTGCACCAGAATAGTCTTTACTCTGCACTTCTCCGGCAGCATTTCTCTGTCTGTTCCGTACACTTGTTTTATCCCACCTACTAGAGTGCAAACGCCCTTGAGGGGAGAAACCTTGGAGGATTTTGTTCCCTATCCCCGTACCTGGTTCCTTACCCTTAGCAGGAGGTCAACAAACGTTTGTTTAATTGAATTGTCGGATGTTGTGCTCAGCTTACTGCTGAACGACCCCATTTAAAGGGTTAACTAATAACACTCTGAGAAGTTCTTCTCCTTTGGGGGTATTTGCATTTTAATGGGAATCTTAAAAACCCCAAGGAAATGTTCTCTAATGGTGGGATTTCAGGCCTGGTAGGGAGGCTTTTTTTTTTTTTTTTTTGGTGGTGCTAGATGAGAGCTAGGAAAAATTCTTCCAACCCAGGGGGCCTTTAACTTTTGTTGTGCCAAGGGCCCCCGTGGGCAGTCTGGTGAAGCCTATGGACAGAGTAACGATTTTAATCACATAAAAATAACATAGGATTACAAAAATAGTTATAATAAAATATAATGATCTGAATGTTAAAAACATCAAATTTGTGATATAGTAATATGTGCTTCTTTATCAGAGCATTAATATAAAAGTCTACTGGCAGGTCTAATAACTACTGTAATTTTGTCATAGTGATGACTATAAGGGATCTTTGGGATATCTGTGATTCTGATGAAAAAGTCATAAACTGCTCATACCGTCTGTTGCCTATATTCGTAATGGAAGGCAATGATAAACTTCAGTTAGAAGTTAATGAAAGTGATGATACATTTTTTTCTCCGTCCGAGTTCTGGCCTTAGTCTCCATTGTGGACCCAGGGTTAAGAGGTTCTACCGAGCTGAACTCCCGGAAAAGGTGTGGGTGCTTCTGAAAGCAGTGTTGCTCCAGACCTGGCTTCCTTTTCTACACTCCACTGCCTCTGCTTTCAGCTCTCAGATTCTTATTTTTTACCCTCTATTTTACAACAAAGGACAGTAGTCCAAATTTGCTTCATTTACACCACAAATATGAAAGAAGGAGAAACAAAAAGGATTGTTTGGAATCATTCTCCCTCCATCAACCAAGGCACCAAGATGTTAGGCCTTTTGGGAAGGAAGGGATCTCCAGCTTTCGAGCCTGGAAGGTCCCCTCCCTGAAGTTATAAGTGTAGAGTGGGGTGGGATGGGACTGGGAGAAGGAAGGTTTGCCCAAATTCAGAAGGAGAAAGCAGTGGCAGACTTTACCTGGGAGATTCTGCTGGCTCCTTCTAAATTCAGAAGTCAGTATCCAGGCCAAAGAGCTATAATTCAGGGTGGACCAGCGTAATATCCATCCTGGTGACAAGTAACTAAGTGAAATATCGTTGCTGTTGAAACTCTGCACTCCCGGATGCTGATGTTATTTCTAATTTGGGTCAACGTGTTTGTGCAGTTCTCTTTTGAGCCCCCAAATATAGGGAACATATTCAATCCATTCCCACTTATCCTTGTGTATTTGAGTCACTCAGAGGCAATTTTCCCCCAGAATGACTTACCACACCTTGAGGCTTATACCTCTGCTCCCAGTGGTGCGCATTTAGAGGATACAAGTGAGTTTTCATATTAGCCAGCCATGTTGATACTAGGGTGAGCCCCATATGAGCCCAGGCAAACCATCTTCCCTGCCCCTACTGGTAGTGAAGACGAAAGTTTTGCCGGTGACATCTTCCTTTTCTCTTGTGTACCTTTTCCTTTGGGGAGCTCATTCATCTTCCTGGTTTCAGCTCTCACCTCTGCACCTCCAGCCTGCCCTCTCACCTGGTAGGACATCTCCACTTCGGTGTTCAGTGTCACCCATAATTGAAAAACTTAACTGTCTTTCTTCTTTCACAAATCAGCTTCACTTTTCTAAAAAAAACAGATTTTTTTGAAATACAATTTACCCATTTTGAAATTCACCCATTTTAAGTGTATGACTCGATGAGTTTTTGTAAATTTACAGTGTTGTACAAACATTGCCAAAATGCAGTTTTAGAATATTTACTTTACCCCTAAAAGATCTCTATACCTATTTGCAGTCAATCTCCATTCCCACTCCCACCAGTCTGCTTTCTGTCTCTCTAGATTTGCCTTTTCTGGACATTTCATGTAATTGAAATCATATAATATGTAGTCTTTTGCATTTGGCTTCTTTCAGGCTTCTTTTACTTAGCATAGTGATTTTGAGGTACATCGTGTTGCAGTGTGTATCAGTGGTTCATTTCCTATTGCTGAATAATAATTCATTGTGTGGATATACCACATTTTATATAGCCATTCATCAGTTGATGGACACTTAGATCATTTCCACGTTTTGGCTGTTAGGAATAATGTTGCTATGAACATTCACATACAAGTCTTTGTGTATATATACGTTTTTATTTCTCTTATGTAGACACCTAGAAGCAGAATTGCTGGCTCACATGGTAAACTTGTGTTGCACTTTTTAAGAAGTGGCTAAACTGTTTTTGAAGGTGGCTGCACCGTTTTACATTCCCATCACCAATGTATGAGAGTTCCAGTTGCTCCCCGTTCTCACCAACACTTGGTATCGTCTGTCTTTTTTATTATAGCCATTCCTAGCTGGTGTGTAGTGGCATCTCACTATGGGCCAGTGTCACTTTTGAACCCTCTTTCATTTCTGGCTAGTGTCCCCTTTCCACCAATGTTATGGCTAGAAACGAAACTTACACTATTCTTCATTTCTCTTATATTTATGTGCCACAGAAAAAAAGGAGCTGCTACGGCCTTCCTCAGCTAGCACCTGGATTTGGCACACCTTCATTCCCCTTTACACTACCCAACCTGGATCTGCATCATTTTACACCTGAATTTCTGCAGTCTTTTGGCTGCTCTCCTTGTCTGTTGTGTAATAGTTCTTTCTTCAACTCTTCCTTCCTGTAGCTGCAGATTGTTAGAATAGTAACATGAAAAGAGCATGCGTAAATGTGGAATCATCTGTGCTCTAGTTCAGGAATCACCACTCATTGTCACATGACCTTGAACTAGTCTTGTAACTTATATGAGCCCAGGTCCTTCATTAAGTTACTTAACCTCTCCGAACTCCAGTTTCCTCACATGCAAAATAAGAACAATAATAGAACATATCTCATAGAGTTGTTATACAATGCATGTAAAGCCCTTAGCACAGTGCCAAGTATATGGAGAGCACTCAGTCAGTGCTGGCTAATATTGTTGTTATTATTATTCTTTATGATGGAGTTATCTACCAAGCCCATCACGTGGTTATTATAAGGGTCAGATGTGGCTATGAATATAAAAATGCTTTGAAGCATACCAGGTAAATTGCAATGGTGTTATTTTTACGTAGTTTTTCACCTGCTAAAGGAAAGAGGCAGTGTAGGATAGCAGCAAGAACACAGGCTTTGCCAGTGGCCTGCCATTCAGATCTAGACTGTGCTATTTGTTAATACAGTTGTGAGGCTTGGACAAGTTATTTTTCCTCTCCATTTTGGTCTTCTCATCTGTAAAATGGGTATAATTTAAGTGATATTCAGGATGATGCTATAAGGAAGGTGCCTGTTCCATAGACAGTGCTCAGTAAACTATAGCTTAAAAAAATAAAAACTCACAGTGTATCCTTCTTGTATACTTTTTCTAAATTAATATTTTCTTTGTAATTAATTCCCACCTTATTTATCCATCTGCATTCCCCACTGATCCCAACACCTGCATTGAAGAGAAGCTGTAATATGGAAAGATCAAGGGCTTTCACCTCAGACTGACTGTGGTTCTAATCTCAGCTCTACCACTCTCTAGCTGCATGACTTAGGTCAGTGACTTACCTTGCTGAGAATCTGGCCCCTCAACTGCAAAACAGTTGAGGAGTAACAGTTCATACCTCATGGGGTTATTGTGTGTATTAAATAAGATAATATAAAGTATTTAGGGCAGCGCTTGGCACATGAGCATGCTAAATACTCAGTGAATGGCGGCTGTCGTATTGTTTCTAATCACCTTTACCATTGCCGTTTTCTGCCCACTGCCCACACGTACGCTGTGTTCCTTTCAGTCTCGGGGATGGCGCCTTGTCCCTCTCCCTGCTAGGTCATCCTCCCCTCCAGGAACTGCCCAATCCTATTCTTCAAGGCCAGTTTGAGTTCTGATTCTTTATGAAATTATCACTCACTATTCCAGACTCCACTCATTGGTTTTTTTTTTTTTTTCCTTTTTGGAAGTCTATAGTTTGTGTCATATCTGTAATTCAATTTAGAAATTAATTGTTATTAAATATTTTTTGTTGTTGTAGTGGTTTGCTCAACTGGACTGTAAGGTTCCTGAGAGGGACTCTTTCATAACTTCTAATGAAACTCTCACTGTGCTTAATTTGGGATTAAACACATAGTAGGCACTTATATTAATTCTAGGTTGATAAACAATAACTAAGAAAGCAAACGTGTAAAAGTCATTATGAAATTTTAAGAACAGGAGTTCCTTGGTTACCTGCTTAGTATCCTCAGTGACTATAAATCAAAAATAATGCTGAACAAAATTATTTATTCCAAAACACAGCACAGAGTGGCGAAAGGGGCAGTTGTTGTAGAATCCTAAAATCAAGGTCAGGACTATTTAAGTTAGCGAAACCTGTCTTTACTGGCACAGATGACCTTGTTTTTGTTTTCCTCATTGCTTCTTGGCATCTCTCTCCGATCTCAATCCCTTCTTCCAATCCCAGAGGACTTACTGCCCTCAGAAAGCCCTCTGAGTAGCTCTCTTTTTAGCTTGAATTTCTGGGGAAAATTCTCCAAGCTTCAGAATTAGACTTCCCTCTTTCCCACAATATTCCCTCCTTGCAGTTAGCAGTTAAGGAAGATAGGGATCTGGCCAGACAACTTATTAAAATAAAACAAGGCTAACCCTTTATTGTATTACCCTCCCAAGGGCTTGGGGAAGTGACATTTTAAATCCAAAGGTATGAATTTCTAATGGCAGAATTTAAAGGAGTGTGTCAGGAAAGTTAAGGACGTATCAGTAAATGAGAATGGGTGTGAGAATGAGTTAAATATTGAGAAGATGGCCTTTTCAATGCCCCTAAAATCTCCCTAAGGCTAATTCCATTTTGGACAATCCAGAGTGACCAAGTGCAACAATAATAACCAACATTTACTGGGCACTTGCTATGTGTTAGGTGCTATTCCTGTGTGTATTCATGCAGTCACCCATTTATTTCCACACTGCTTTGGGAGGAAAATATATGCTATCATTAATCCACTTTATGGAAGAAAAAAACTGGACCTAGAGAGGTTAAGTAATTTTTCTAAGGTCACACAGCCCACTAACGGCAGAGCCGGGATTCAAAATCAGGTAGTCTGATCAAAAGCCCCCTCCACTCAAAAATGGCACTGTTGAATCATAAGTCTCCCCTTGTAAACATTCTGGGAGAACAGAGGAATAAATGTCATGAGAAAAACCTAGATATTATCACCATCACCATCACAGCAGACAAGGTACTGTGCAAGGCACTGCAATGAAGTACTGGGAAGACAAAGAGGCGTCTGGCCCTCCTGCAGGTCTCACTCACCCTGACCTTCCTCAAACACCTCCACCTGCACAAAGCAGCTTATGCTCATCCCCTCTCCCTCAAATAATGTATCTCCTCTGGTGGCCGTTTTACTTTTGCTTCTGCTCTGCCATTTATTTATTACCTGCATGGTGGTTATTGATACACATTGTCACACAGCTGAGCCTTTGCACGTTTCTGAGTCCTTTGCCTGGCTGACTCCTACTCATTCCTCGAGTGTGCTCAGACCTTATTACATTCCCTGACTTTCCTGTCTGGATTAGATACCTCTATTCTATATGCCCCACATACTTGATATTTATCCACAACATAGCACTTATTATAATTGATTATAAATGTTTACTTGTCAGTATTCCTAACAAGATAGATCCCAGATCTCAGCATCAGGGATCATGTCTTACACTTATTTGAATCTTCAGTACTTTGCACAATACCTGACACATAGTAGGCACTTACTAAACTCTTTTTTTTTAAAGACTGAACCCTCCATACAAGCCTGATTACATCTTAAAAATAGAACTGAATGTCTGATTCATTTTTTGTTTCCCCCAAGATGCCCTGTACTTAGTAGATACTCAATAAATATAGCAATGAATAAATGATTAAAAAACAAAAGAAGTATAAGATTCTGCTCTCAGGATATAGGGGAAACTGGGACCTACAATAAAAGGTAGGTGATATTAAAAGTTTGCATATCTAGGCTGTGTTTTAAAATTGGTGATATACACATTTACTAGTGAAATGGATAAGACAGAAATCACTGTTCTTGCCTGAAGTTACTTGGCTGAAAAAAATGTAGTTCAATATTCAAACTCAGGTCCATATGACTCTAAAGCCAGTACTGTTTCTATTATACTTTACTGTTGAGATCTTAGTGTAGAGGGGTCCTAGTTGGGCCCAGGAGAACCATTAGGGCTTAAATCATCAGGGAGGAATAGGGATTGCATGAACTGTGATATATGAAGGTAGGTCTTTTAGGAAGATCCATCTAGGATGAACATGTGGAATTGACTGATGAGGGGAGAAACTGGAGACAGGAATGTCTATTGCAACAGCCCCATCTTGGAGACAGAAAACAAGAAATTGGTTTTAGAAGGAATTTGTGGACACTGGTGACTGAGGAGAGACATAGACGGGAGATGTGGAGTCAGGATTATCCCCAAAGTTTTGAGCCTAAGTGAAAGATGTAGGGAATTCAGAGGTGAGACTTAATTTTGATAGATAACGAGGTTTTTGTTTTGTTTTGTTTTTGACATGTTAAGTCCCTCCAGATGAGCAAACTGGGTAGATAGAAATGAAGAATTTAGTTCAAGAGAGGCCTAAGCTAGACCTGTAGGTATGTTGGTCATCAGCAAAGAGGTGATAGCTGAAGTTAGGAGAGTGAAAGAGACACCCTGGGGAAAATCAAGGACTTTAAAGAACATCCACAAATAGGAGACAAAGGGAAGCATTTAAATCAATAAAGAAGACAAAACCATAATATGATCACATCTTAGAATTAAAAACTAAAGAGATTAGGGGAGGAGAGGTTATTCATTACATGGATTTGGCAATGAGGTTTGGCTATATTGGAGAGAGAACTTTGGTAGAATGGTTAGGTTAATTACAGAGGAAGAAAGAGAATTGTGGTGGCAAAGAATGTGTTAATAGGTTATCCTTTGGATAAATTGGGAATCCAGAGAAAGGGTAAAGAGTAGTATTAGTGTAAGAAAGATTTTACTGAGGATAGTACAACAAAGGTTAAGAGGCCAATGGAAAGGAGACAGTTGTCTCCTAATTGTGGATGTTCTTTAAAGTCCTTGGTCCTTTGATCTCACCGCTCTCCAGGGTCCTTCCAAGGTGAGATGAGATGACAAGATTGGTCTTGCAGTGTAGGAGAAGTGTGGATAAAATCTGGAATAATTGCTGTGGGATATGATAGAGGCAACAATGAGGTTGGGTAAAAGGATTACTAAGTAATAAGTCATGAAGTTCAGTTTAAGTTTCATCACCTGAATTTTGTTTGGGATCCATTCTCTTGGTTTCATGTTTTTTTCTAGTAATGTCCAGTAGCTCAGCTGTGGAAACAAGGAAGTGTGCGTACATCTCAGCATTGGGGATTTCCATTGCTGGAATGGTAGTGGGTGGTCAAGGATTCCATAAAGGCAACGTGGCGATGAGAGCAACCGGGATGCAAACCGTGAAGGTGAAGTCAAAGCTGAAACGGTTTGGTAGTAATTCCAGAGAAATTGGGAAGAGGTTGATTGTGTGAAGTGGGAAGAGTCTAGCAGCAAAGACAGAGCTCAGGAAAAATAAAATAGGTGTATGTGAAGGGCAAAATTCCTAGGGAAATGTCTAGGAGAAGGAAATGAAATGAAGTAGTAGAGACACTTGCACAATTATTGTTGGGAAAGAGGTTAAGCATAAAAAATGAAATAATAAATCAGTCAAAATTAAGGAGGAAGAGGAAAGTGGGACTCTTAAGGATGGATGTGAAGAGCTGGTATAAAGATCGAGAGACTCGGGAAGAAATGGTTAGAGCACATGGAACACTTAGTTAAGCCATTATGAATTATGGTTAAATTGGAAAAGTGGGGAAAGGGGTCAGCATCAATATGTCAATCATTTAGGGCTCAGGAAATGGCAAGCAGAATGTCACAAAGCTTGAATTTTAGAAGGCAAAACGATGAGGATAGGAGGCGCAACCCTACAGGTTTGAATGTGAAAATAAAGGGGTAACATTGGTGATGCCATCTTACGGGGATCTGAGTGTCACATTACAGATTCATCAGAGCTTCACGGAGAGGGTGCCTCTGATCCCAGATTGTGGAAAGCAGACATGTGGTGACACAGAACAAGACCCAAGCTCTCATCAGAGTGCCAGTGGCCCCAGCTGAAGCTGCAGGAGGAAAGGAGGTGGAATATTGATTTCTACTTTACAGAAGAGACAATTAGTCCTAAATTTTCCAGGCAGGAATGAAGCTCTGGGACTCCCCCATTAACTTCAATGGACTGGTGAAAGTTAGGATAGGGAGATTTGTTTCTCTTTCATGGGGAACGTAAAGAAGAAATAGTTTCCTGGCTATGTTATTACAGCGTCAGGGCAGCAGCACTATGAAAGTCAAGAGATGCCATTGCATTCTAACCCTATTTTCAGGCATTAATGACTGTCTTGACAGTATTCCTTTGGAGTTGAAATTTAGCAGTTTTGGTTTGGACAATGAGGTGGATGAATTTGTCATAGTAGTACAAACAGCAGGAACCCGTGGACGAGCTGAGGGCTTTGACCAAGGCAAGAATCTGTGAGGGCCTCTTATGACGCTAACACCCGCTGGCTGAGTGGGCTCAAACTTTCTTAGTCTTAATTTCATCATTCCTACGGTAGAACTTCATGTTCTCTCCTACAATAATAAATATTGTCAGGAATGGACAATCCTTAGAAGTTAGAACTTGTGGATTGTTGGACTCAAATTCTAGTCCCCAAAATGAGCATAATCTTGGCAAATCATAAACTTCTATGCCTTAGAATTCTCATCAGTACAACAGAATGGGGTCCCTTACAACTCTGAGATTTAGCTATATGTCTATCAGGAGCTGAGGAAATAAAAGCACTTGTTCTCTCAGCTTGAAAGTGGAGTTTACAGGTAGAGGAGACTGGAGGCAAACTTTAACACAAATGCTGTGATTAGCTAAAGAATTAAGAAGCCAAACTTCTATCATCCATGTTTGCAACCCAGTGAGTGCTCATCATCATTATGGGAAGCAAATTTCAGTAAGTGAGAAAATCGAAACCAGGTCTCTTTAACATCTAAAGTCTTCATTTTTTAGCAATTCTACCATTTGGGTAAAAAAATGACCTTTTATCTTAAAATGTTTAGAGTAGCATTAACAGTTTGAGGCTTTTATTTATAGGATGCTTTTAAAAATGATTTCATCATTATTCATTAGTGTTTATGTATATACAATATGTTAAATCCATATATACCAGAATAGAATTCTTTCTCAAGTGAGATGGAAATGCATGAAGTTAGAAAATTCAGAGGGTGAAAATTCTAGTAAAATAAACCATGTATAGAACAAATAATATTTTAAAACACATTTGGATCCCATGTGCAAATGTAGCTAAATTAACATTACTATGGAGACTCTAACCTTTAGATTTCATGACTTTCAGCATGCTTAAATTCTCAATATTATTGCTCCTTTACCCTAGTGTTGTACATTTAATATTCATTTGAATTTTTCTTCTGATTCAGTAATAATTTTGAACTTTGACATATATGATGTATGAAGGCTTAATGCCTGGTAAAAGGGGTAATACTTTTTTGACATGTCTATTATTGTTATAACGAGTTTGTTTTTGAGCTTGCTGAACTGAGGTGACCCGGTCTGAACACCCTAGCGCAGAGCTTATTTTGGCAGTGGTTTTCTCTTATCGATACAATCTGTGAGTCCCTTCTTTCCACATATGCAAGCAATCCCAAATGTTTCTTGCATATTCCTGGTTTGCTTGTCTTTTTATTATGTCCATACCTGACTTTTTCCTCCTGCCTTCTTTTACAGGGGTTCTTAGCTATGTTACATCAAATATTCTATGGCCAAAACTTGACATAAAGCACTTTATTTTAATTATTTCCTATATGGAACCCTTAATTAATCTTAGATTTATATTGTCATGCCTACCATTGCCTTTTTTCTTTATTTAATTTATATCCTCAGTCATAACAGAAGACAAAGAGAAAATATCTTGCTACAGATTTTCATAGGATCTAAGCAGGGGAGATATGGTATAGAAACTTAACATGACTAGTTAAAGAGTTTGAAATAATTTCCAAACCAGCGAATCAGCTTTATCACTTAGGGCTGTCTTGTACCAGTCTTTACAACCAGCACCATTCCTTACACGGTTTCCCCAAGGAGGTTTCCTATTTTATAGACAGGGAAACTAACACAGAAATAAGTATCCTGGTCAAAGCCATGGGCAATAGAAACAAGAACGGAAGAAAATTCATCTAGTTTTCTTGGCCATGTTGCCTCTATCCATCTTCAGGGAGAATACAGTGCATCGTAACCTGCGCAGTCTTCCCTTAACTGATGTTGAAAAGCGTGAGGCCAGTGCACACAGTTGCAGGAGCATCTTAGATCAAGACTCCACGAAGCACAAGCACAGAGACATAACAATGGTTTATTTTGGGGAGAGCTGCGGAGCAGACAATTCTGCTCAAAGCAGTAACAAGGGCCACACAGATAAAACAGGAGTATCCCTAATCTGAGCTTTGATTCAGCAACATACGCCTACCATGATGCTGTCATTTTTCCTTCTGAGAAAAAGTGCAGTCTAATGGGCTACTCTCTCACTTCACCGGGGGCAGTGCCGGGATCCCGGGGCTTTGAGCCCTCCGGAGCAGAGGGCTTCCAAAAAGTCAGGGGAGCTATACCGGTCGTGAAGCGATTTCAGGACCTGGGTGGGCAGGTCTCCCCGGTGGGCACTAGGTAGTGATGGCTTAGCCGGGCCGGGCTGGCCGGACGTGGAAGGAGAGCCCCTGCCCCAGCCACCGCGGCTGCAGGACCCCTGCGAGAACGGAGAGGGTGGAGGGCAGTGCAATGCCGAGAGGGGCCTGCTCCCTCCGGAGAGGAGACAGCCGGCAAAGGCAAAGGCGTGCAGAGACTGAGCGGTGAAGAGAAGGGACCGGAAAGGGGACCGGGCAGGGTGGAACTGCATCCTGGAGGTGTGAGGAGGTGGCTTTGAAGATTGGGGGTCTAGGCCGGGGCCAGGGCGGCAGGGAAGAGAGAGGGAAAGACCGGTTCCTTCAGCAGTCCCAATTCGTTTCTGTCAAAGATGGCCAAATTCCACGCTTCCCTTCCCCCCTCCGCGCCTTTTCCAGTCCCCTTTGGTTGCTCCCAGTGCTGCGGGAGGCGGTCCCGGAGAGTGTGTGCGTGAGGAGGAGGGTGCGGGAAAGAGGAGACCCTCCCTGGCCGCACCGCCCTCCCCGCGGCTCTTTGGGAGGTAGAGTTGGGAAAGAGCGTTCTGCCGCTTTAAGGTGGGGAGTGGGCGTCACCTCTGGCCGGGTGACGATCTGTGAGAGGGGACGTGGTGGGCGTGTCCATGCAAACCAGGAGGTAGTGCCGGCGGTGGGCGGCCCCATAGTAAAATGTTGAGGGGGCGGGGTCGAGTAGGCGAGGCCACTTGGTGGGCGGGGATAGGGGCGGGGCCTCTACGGGAAGGCGGGGGAGGGGGAGGAGGAAGCGGCCGGCTGGTACCACTGCGCGCGTTCCGGGAGGGGGAAGAGTGACATTTCCAAGGAGGGGGCGGGCCCTTCCCGGCGGCGGGGCCGGGCGCTGGGGCGGGGAGGGGCGGTCCCCACTCCCCCGCCGGGCGGGCCGTCGGGCCCGGGGGGAGGGGGCGCTTCTCTGCTCGCGTCCGAGGCGGGGCCGGCTGTACCTTTCGTGGCGCGGTGCGGCTGGGGGAGGGCCGGGGGGAGGGAGAAGGGGCGGTACCGGGAAGGGGGAGCCGGAAAGGGGGAGGCGCCGGCGGACAATGGAGCCTATGTGTGCTTGCGGGAGTGGGACGGCGCCGCCGCCGCTGCCGCCGCCGGGGGGAGACGCTGCGCCGCCGCTGCCGCTGGCCCCGGCCCCGGCCCCCCGGGGCTGAGAGCCGCCCCGGACCGAAGCCCCCTCCCCTACTCCGCTCCTCCTCTCCCCTCCCCCACTCCAGCCTCCGGGGTAAGTGGCACCTGGGAGGGGGGAGGGGAAGGACCAGAGCTGGGGGGCAGCGGGGGCCGGGTCCGCGTCCGCGTGTTTTGAGCTGGTCTGGGGGCAGGGGCAGCCCCAGCCGCGGAGAGCCGTGGTTGGGGGAAGGGTCGCGGGTCGAGGTTGCGGATTTAGTGAGTTGAGTCTGGAGGAACCTGTGGGAGGAGGTGGGGGTGCCCCACGAGCGGTGGGGAGAGACAGGGGCATCTCAAATTTTTTAGAGGTTGCGTCCCAAGCAGTGCTTGGAGAGGTTAAATGAGGAGATGGGACTGTCCCATGGTCCTGGGATGAAGGGGCTTTGGAGGGGAGAGGTGGAAAGCTAAATAAGGGAATTCAGATTGAGTTCGGTGGGGTCTGTAAGACCCCTGAATGGTTAGAGAGGTAAAGGGGACTTTGCAGGCCAGTGACTTGTTGAAAGGTGGGGGGAGGTGAAAGCTAAGAAGAATGTATGAGTAGTAAACGGCTCAAGCAGGTGAGTTGGTGATGTCTAGGTCACTGAGTCATTGTGGGGGTCGTGGGACACACCAGTGACTTCCAAAGTGGAGCCTTAGTCACTGGCCTTTGAAAGTTGCAGACTATTAAGATGTCACTGATTAGCGTTGGGTGAGCCTGGCGAAATGGAGATATCCTAAGGAAAACAACAGGAGAGTTGGTTATTATGTCCAGAGGGAAGGAGAGGGAAGGGCCAGAGGCCTGTAATAGTATTGCTGGGGGCCTTATGTGAAGGCTATCAGTCAAGAAGGAGGCCTGAAATCTGTCTTCCAAGAGCCCTAGTCTTGCAAGAAAGTAAGGAAGAATGGGTTTTAAGTAATAGAGAGCAGAGACTTAGAGCCTAAATTGGAGTCCAGTGGGGATTAATATAATTACTAGACAAGGTAGAGAAATGGACATAACTATCTCTTAGTGGAGGAAGTCTCTAAGGTGGGATAGAATAGATACAAAGTTAGACTTTGGTTAAGGCAAACATAGGCGCTGACTTCAGTGGGAAAATGATTGTCTATGTAAAGGGTTACATTTTGGTCAAAGATGTGTAATTGAGTATTTGTTAGCACTTAATACAGTCAGGAATTAAGTGTTCATTCTCAGGCAGAGATTTGAGTTCTTGTGCACTGAATAGGAAGCGAAGAATCAGAACTAGCAGGGAGTAAGGATAAACAGTAAAATAGTTGAGAGGGGAGGAGGGCAAAAGGCAAAAAAGGATGTTGGAAGGTAAGATTCATGAATTAAGAACCTTTGACTGTGGAAACTGTTTAGCATGATTGTCCTGTTGATTTTTTTTTTTTTTTTTTTTTTTTTTTTTACTGAATACTAGCAATGGGAAAGTTTTAGCAAGGAAGAAATGTTTGTGTGAATCATGTAATGGTCCTGAGTAAGAATTTTAGAAAGGCCTCCTTATTCACTGTTGAAAAAGACCCAAACTGTCAAAGACAGAGATGGGTTAATAAAAGGAGCTGTTAGTTAAATGGCATAAGCATGCTTTGAGGAATGAGGTTCTCATTAATTGTTTGAGGGTTTGGATAAGAAGTGAAAATTTAATGTAAAGTTGAGAAAAGTTGAGATAGGGAGGGGAGTATGATACTTGATAGTTTTATGACCTAGAGCTTTGGTATTGAAACATTAAAATATTATTTTATAATAATGGTATTGAATATAAGATGATAACGGTTTCAGAAGACATGGTAGATAAATAGGGAGGTCATTGGCTAAAAGATGAAAGAACAATTTCCATACAGTTCTCTTTTTATAAGACAAGTAGTATATATTATAACTCGGCTCTTGACCGAAAGATTCCTCACCTGGATTCTTAGATGTCTAGTACAAGCAAAAAAGTACTTATGTACTTGGAATTTACTCTATGGGATATTTTCACCATACCCTTCAGAAGTTATCTACTGTGAATCAAAAGAAAATGTTCCCTGGCTTGTAGGGAAAAAAATACAGAGGTTTCACAAGCATTATAATCAACTAAATATTTGATCATGGTGACTTGGTACAGTGGTTAGAGCTTGAACTTAGAATCAGGAAGTTAGCTCTCTTTTTGACTTTTGTGTGACTTTGAACAAATCTCTCATATCTATTCTCCAGTTCTTCCATCTACAGAGTGGTGAGACCACCTGCCCTATAACCACTGATAACTGCATTTCAACCTAACCAGTTAATGCCCGTCTGCAAAGTGCTTTGAACACCTTTGAGAATGAGAGCTTACGTAGCCCAACTTGTTTCTCACTTCTAACAAAGTACTGTCTCACTAACAGACCATATTCAGCCTTTGTAACGTTCTAGTAACATGCTCGATCAAGAAACAGAAAGGAGTATCTTGTACATCTGTCTTGTTCTGTTGTTTGGTTTTTTGTTTTATATTGGTTTTGAAAGGTAATAAAATACCTCTCTTAATTTAGTGGCAAGATAGTAATAGTGATGACAGTTGTAGGAATGTAAGCAAAGGTCCCCATGGGAGAAAGGGAAAATAGATGCTTTGAGTGTTAACGTAGGATATACCAACCCCAAACGTGTGTGGCCTTGGACATGTTTCTTGGCTTCCTGGCAGCTTAATTTCCTTCACTTATGACATAGTGTTGGTGGAATGACTGACTTCTCTGTCTGCCTCGGTGACTATGGTGATTGAGTCTGTTGAAACTTTACTTGCTCTAGATCAGGAGTTCTTGACCTTTTATCTTTTATGCCCCAGGTACCCATTTGGCAATGTAGTAAAGCCTAGGACCCCTTCTGGGAATGTTTTCTAAATACGCAAAATCAAATACATATAATTACAAGTGAAATGGAAATAGTTATCAAAATGTTAATTGTGATATAATAATACTTGTGTTTCTTTTTAACACATAAAATAATAAAATGTAGCCATAGGTCTAATGATTCTGTAATTTTGAAGTAGTAATGAGTATGCATATTATGCCAAGATATTTACAACAACTATAACGTGATGTGAAAATGTCTTGTGGTCACCAAATGTCTGTTGGTGATATGACCACAGGATTACTAATACTATCATGGGTTGCTACTAATGCTGCATTCACAATTGAAGGTCATGCTAACTTTTACTTAGAGGTTAGTCAAAATGAAGATCTAAGTTTTTCTCAGCAAGTTCACAGACATTTCCCCCTCCTCCAAGTCTATCCACAGACCCCTGGGGAGTCAGTGGATCCCAGGTTAAGAACTCTGCTCTAGACCAGCTGATTTTTGAAAGTTAAATTATCTTATGGCCACTTGGATTTTAGATTTTGCAATATTTTTCAGCATCTCCATCATGCTAACAACAGGGTCATGCAGAAGACATGAAACAAAAGTCCCTTTTGCAATCTGTGGTGACTGGTCTTGGTTATGGAGAAAGTTAAAAACAGTGATTAAAATGAGGCTTTGTGTCTGGTGAATTTTGCTTTTCTAAACTCCCAGTACTCCCTTGACATGGCTAGTCCTCAATGGGATGAATTTGGGCTGCAGTGTTCCTATCTCCAATTTCTTGCATTTGGAATTTTACTGATTTTGCCTTCCTTCCCTATTTTTGACCTAATTGTTTTCTTACCATTCTGTCTCAAGATATTGCTTTGGCCACAGAGCGCTGGGGAATGGGTGGTTTTCTTTGGAATCTGTGAATTGGGGGTATGAACCTTTCCTTTCTTCTTATCCCTGTAGGACTGAATGTGGGACTAGCTGGTGTCATTCCACTTTGACCTAAAAATTCCCTCTGTTTGGGTGGCAGAGTTTATTCTTGGAAAGCTCTTCTGTGTCCCGATGTAGAAGAAAGAGCAAATTGGACATCTTGCAAGGTAAAGAACATGATGATAAGCCCATTACTTTTGTGATTCAATCTGAGTATGTTGGATTTTTCTCTCTGTTTCTGTAGGGTCTCTTGTAAGTGAAAGCTACATTTGTTCTGCTACTACTTTAGTGGACTAAAAATTAAAAAAGAAAAAAATTACATTTGTTTATTATTCTTGTAGTTTCCAAGACAAAAAGTCACCAAATTAAACACAAGTCAAAACTATTATATAAGTGCAGTTACCTTATACCTTTTTGTGAGCAGAGACTTGTACAGTAATTCATCTTATAGGGCTGAGGAGAAAGACAGGTAGTGAGAAGTTAAACAAGTATTTATCATGTCATAGTTGGTTTGGGTGAATGCAAGGTAAGGGTGGCAATATGCAAGCCCCAAGCTCATTATAATATATGGATTGACTAACATTTGAGTTTCTCCCAAGTGTCAGGTGCTGAAATGATGAATGATACTGCCCTCAGGGAGTTTCCTGTCTATATATATAACAGGAGTGTGCTTTTGTAAGTGTTACGATAGTGTCCTGAATATAATGTTATGGGGCCAAGGAAGACGTACAGGGGATGGTTGGTAATCAGGAGAATTTTACAGAGAAGCGACATTTGTGCTGAAATATTTCTTCGGGTAGCCATTATTCTAAATGATGGTAGTTGAAATTCATTTTCAAATGCTTGAATTCTGTCAGAACTCTTTAGCTTGATACAAATTTTTATTTGCTTACTTTAAGTTTGTTAGCTATTGAAGGATAATAGATGCATTTTTACCCCATGAGCACTAAAATATACATTAATATTTTGCTTGGACCAAGGTTTTCTATACACGACCATCGTATAGTTTGCTTTTCCACGTATGTTGCCGAAAGATTAGTTCTTCCTATTGTGTACTTTCTCTGAAGGAAACCTTTTAGTAGTTGGCATGCCAGAAGTTAAGAATGAGCTAGGAATGGAATCCTGAGGCCTTTTAGTTCCACATTCTAAGTTTGATACTATGCCTTTTATGGAGTAGTGGTCATAGCATAGAAATGAAATTTGTTAAACATGACATAGTTCTAATAAACTTGACTTTTTAGAGCAGGCAAGTGGGAAAGCATCATTGGAAGAGTGGAAATTGGAATTGTAGAGGTGATTCTGAGCTTGGTCAGATTAATTTGTAGATTTACTTACAACGTATGGCAACCCTATTTAGAAATTCTTTCAAAGATTCCTAAATAATTTAGCCCTAAGACAGTCTGGAACTTGGTTCTCCCTTGCAATTTCAAAACTAAATTCTGGGCAAAGTGGGAGGCTTACTGTCATAATTCTGGTTTATAAGGACTAATGTTAGAAATTGCTCTGCTTGATCAGTAACTGAGTGTTTTATTGACTTAATCTAGCTCAGTTCAGTACAGTGCTTTGCACACAGTAGGCACTGAATAAGAGGAAATCATCTGGCCAAGTGGTTCAGCTCTAAGTTCCCCGAAAAGTGTATGAAAATAAATTTTCTTGCTGGATGCTTGCCACGTAGAGTTACACTTGAGAGTAGGGAGGAACTGTGAGTGATCTTCACTTTGTAAATTCAAAAGTACATCTAAAATTTTATCTTTCACCTTAACAACCCTCAATTCTCTATACTAATAAGCAATGGGCAGAAGCAGAATATACAGGTTTTTTCCCTACTAAATGCTCAGAAATTTAAGTAGAAAAATTGATTTTATTTGTACTTAGTATTTCTCCAGCCTCTGAAAATAAAATGTACAGTTGGGAAGAAGGGAAAGCCAGAGAGCCTTGAAATATCTACAGAGTGGGTATATACCCTGTAATAATTGGAAGTTGATTCTGTTTATGTAAGCGATGACAACTTGCTCATAAACTAATATTCTAGAATAAATAAGGAACCTGTTTTTCTCTTAAGATATTCAGTGACAAATTTTTATCTATATATATATATATATATATATTTTTTTTTTTTAAGCCACTTAGGAATTCTTTTACTTTATCCTCTTCCAGGTGAGGGTCCTCTTTGAGCAAGGGGTTCCTGGACTCCTCACCTCCAGGATGAACACTGCTGTGTCGTGACCCTTGGGGTTTTGGTGAGTAGACTGAGGGGTGATAGCACTGGGGCACAGGCCTGGCATAGAAGGATGATCTGGGGGGAAAGCTTCAGCTTTTGTTCAACAAATGTTTTTTTTTTTCTTTACTTTATCCAAGCCCACCGCCGCCCTGCTCCCCCCAGTCCTCAAGCCCTGGTAACCATTTTACTGTTTACCATTTTACCATTTTACTCTCTGCTTCAATGAGTTCAACTTTTTTAGCTTCCACATATAAGGGAGATCATGTGGTATATTTATCTTTCTGTGTCTGGCTTATTTCACTTAATCTAATGTCCTCCAGGTTCATCCATGTTGCTGCCAGTGACAGAATTTCCTTCCTTTTTAAGGCTAAATAGTATTCCATTGTGTATATATACCACATTTTCTTTATGCATTTATCTGTTGATGGACACTTAGATTGATTCCATATCTTAGTTATTGTAAATAATGGGGCAGTGAACAAGGGATATGGAATATCTCTTCCATATCCATTCCATGCTCTCTCTTCATCATACTAATTTCATTTCCTTTGGCTAACAACAAATTTTTTTTGAGCAAATACCGTGGGCTGGTCACTATAGTAAGTGCTGGGTATGCAGAGATGAAAATTCAGTCATGGTCCCTGCCTTCATGGAGCTTATGATCTAGTAGGAGAGATGAACATTATACAAATGATCACATAATTAACACATATAGTTACAAAGCATGAACAGTTTTATGAAGGAAAAACCCAGAATGCTATGAAAAGAAAGTAATAGAGAATTTCGTGTAGATGGGTGGCATTCAGGAACCCTTCCTCTGGAGAAGAAACTCTTAAGCCGAGACTGCATTCATTCAACAAAAATATTCAAACTTGATATCGGGAGAGTTGAGGGTTAGGAGGAGAGGTGTCAAGAATGACTTCTAAATTTTTGGCATGAGCAAGTGGGTGGATAAAGGAGCCAATTATTAAAATGTGGAAAGCTGAAGGAAAAACAGTTTTGAGAAGAAGACTGTACGGAGATGAAGAATTTACATTTGCATCTGTCAAGTCTGAGACATCTAGGGAGATGTCAAGCAGGCAGTTGTGTATACGGGTCTGCGGAGCCAAGCTGAGCCGGACATATAAATTTTGGAGTTGTTGGCATGGAGAGACCTTACAAAATGAGAGGAGAAGAGTCCACAGGAGCTCTAAATTTTAGAGATTGGACCGAGAAGGGGCCCAGAAAGGAAGCAGATAAAGCGTGACTGGAGAGGTGGAAGGAACGCTAGGAAAGTGTGGTGTTAGGGAAACCAAGAGGAGAGAGTTTCAAGAAGCGAGTGAGTAACTGGCAGAATTTAAGAAATGGAGTGAGGTGAGGTAGCCAGCGGTGACCTTAACTAAAATAGTGGTTTCTGTGATCTGGGGGTGGAAGTTGGTTTAAAATGGTTAAAGGGTGAATGGCAAGTGAGGAGGTGACCGCTGTGTGTCTTGTGCACTCTGTAGAGAAACTTGGTTCTGAAGGGGAATAGAATGCTGGAGCGGGCCTTTGGTTTTAATTTTTGTTTTTTTTTTTAATTTTACACTGGAAGATACTACAGTGATCTGAATGCTGATTGGAAAGGTCCGGTAGACACGGGAGGTAGGGGGAACGGTCAAAGGAGAGGGTGAGAGCTCTCAGAAGCTGGGACAGAGGGGCCCAGTACTCTTTAGTGGGGCTGACCTTTGGGGAAAAGCGGGCTATGCATGTTTTGTTTCAACAATAGAGAGGAAAGAAGGGATAGGGACTACCGAAGATAGATTCTCATGGTTAGTGAGGAAGACTTCCTGCCCAGTGACATCTCTTCCTATTAAGTACTGGGCAGGACCACACTCTGGGAGTGGGAAGTTGGGGAGGGAAGGTAGACAGACAGGAGATGTAGAAGGTAAGACAGGGCGCCAGGCAGAATGAGCCGGTGAGCTTGCTGGAGAGCGGGCGTAGTCCCAGTAATAGTTACTGGAGTGCTGATGTTAGACTGCCGAGCGCTTTCTGCTCATATGAACCAGCTCACCTGGCCCACAAGTCCCTGCTTGGACAGGCACCACGGTGATGAAGAACACAGACTTTGGGGCCATTTACTAGGATGTGACCGTGGCCAAGTTATGTGACATTTCAGAGCCTTAGTTTTCTCATCTCTAAAATAAGGATAGCAGTAGTACTGGCCTTACAGCTTTGTGAATGAGTAACACATGTACAGTGCTTAGAATGATGCTTGACACGTAGTCAAGATTTTAAGTATTCTTTAGGAAGAGAGAAACATAAGTAAATCTAAAGAGTTAGGAGATGTAGTTATATTGGGGGGAAGAAAGATCTCTGACTGTAACGATTCCGTGGACAACTTTTTCCAGTCCTTTTAGGTAAACAGTTGAGCACTGACCTGCTGAAGAGCCTAATTTTATTCTTTGGAACTATGTGATAAGATACTTGGCAGATTTTTTGCTCGGTTGTTTTTATTGTCAGAAAGGCCAAAGCTAACGATGATTTATTTCAACAACTTCCTAGGATTAGGGATTGGAAAACCTGGATTTTATTGCCAGTCACTGGGCGAGCTCACATGCTTGTTTCCACCTCTGCTGTCTCTCCATCCATAAAGCAGCAGTAAGCGGGGTGGCTTGCAGGAAAGAGCCAGGGTCTGAGAGCACTGATTGGAAACCTAGAAGTCGCTCGTGCCGCATGTGCTCTGTTCATTCATCTGTAAAATGCCCGTCGATCAAGGTCAGGGGAATCGTGAAACTAAGAAACTGTATGTAGAAGTACTTTGAGAATAAAAGTGTTTATGTTCACGGCATTATTAGAAATAATCTTTGCTACCAGCTCATCATAAATGCCTGGCAGATTAATAAGGTGATTTGATATTTGTAATATGATTTGAGTTTCTTTGGAAGAAAAGTACAACACATGCCAGTTGTTTCTGTTCTGTGAGGCACCGAATAAGTCACACAAGGTCTAACTACATTCTTAGTACATCATGCTGAGCATCACAGATAAACCAAAGAACTTGAAACAAGGTTCTTGTCTTCAAAGAAGATAGTCTTCACGGGGAGATAAAATACACACCTAGGATTATTCAGTACCGCATGTGATTGAGTGCTGGAATGTGTGATGCAGACAGAAAGTCCCAGCAGAAGTTGCACAAGGGGACCAGATGGGTGGTAACTGCTTTTCTTTTCCTGAGTTAAATGTTTTCTGATGGCTTTGTCCATGCAAGATTAATTTGCTACTTCTATTTCACCAGTGACTTCTAACGTTTAGCGAGAGGTTACAAAAAGGTTTATGATTATGTATGTCAGACTTGACAACCACAACCCATTTTCCTAATCTAAACCAAACAAACAAACAGACAAACAAAAGAACTGGAAGTTGGTGGGGGATAGAAATGCAATCTTAAATATAATCAAGACCAAAATATGTTTTAGCATGCTTTTTCCTGAGCTGCTCTCTCCTAGTTTTTTCCTGACTTTTTTATTAAAAAGGAAAACATTTAATTGAGTATCCTCAGAACTTCCATAATTTCCTTTAAATGTTCCAGGTAAAATAGCTGGGACCATTGCAAACATCTCTGTGAAGAAATAGACATTTAACACTTGACAATGATCATAGCACCCAAACCTAGAATGTAACCGATCCTCCCAGTTTTAGTTCAGTTCTCCAGTCTGTCTCATAGGCTATGTAAGCTGTAATACCTGAGCTATTTCTAACTCCCTTTGGTTCTTTAGTCACTAATCCTGCTTCTAATATCCTCCTTCTTCGTTTCCACACTTTGTCAGTAAGATACCAGAAGCTGGAGGCGGGGAAGGTGAGGGGACAGTAGTTACAAGGAAACCGTGCTGGAACTGCCCTGGGAGGGAGCAGTGACTTAAAGTATGTCTTGGTTTTGCCTGAACTAGTCTGTCTAGGCTTCCCTAAATAAAAGACTCTCATTTGTTCTCTAGCTAGGTTTGGGAATATTTTCTTGACCTTTATGCTTCAAATTAGCCTTGCAAATTGGCTTAAAAATTATCTTAGCCTTCGAAGATGTTCTTTTACCTTCAAAATTATGGATCATTCCCATGCTTAGCCATGCCTGCAGTCCCTGTCATTAAGCAGTGAGAACACGAGACACATACTCGGCATAATTTAATAGAAAGATCATGGAAATCAGGGGGTAGAGCTGATTGTATCTGGTGTTGGCTCAATATTTGATTTCAGAAGTACCTCCTTTCATGTACCCCCATCCCCGAGGCCCTGAAAATATAAACATAGATCAATTTGCTTCATGGTTTGAAATGGCTGGGTTTGTTACATTTCAGTGCCATTGTTTGCCATCAGAGCTAAAATACCAAATAGTCCCTATGGATCTGCATTACCCAGAGGTCTCAAAGCGTTGTTTTTTAAAAAAGAATAACACAAGTTTTTGAAGGTTTTATATTTAGAAGTAGAGAAATGTAAGGGGGACTATATGGCTAAAGATAAAATCGTCTCTCTCCCCTGCTCACACACGTCTGAGCCGTGCTGCTCGGGTGGGAGGCCTGCATGCCTGGCAGGAGTCTTAGTCACCCTTCAGCTGCTCCAGCACCAGAGCCTTGGGCCAGAATAGGAACATCTCCCTTTCTTTTAACCCTGGTAGAAGCTGAGGAATGATCTAGCTGCTGCTTCATTGACTTGGCTAGTGCTTGCACCTTGACCCTGTTGTGAGGATGTTTTATGTCTCTGAGTTTTCACTCCCAACTTTTTTTGGGTGGCCTTTTCCCATAGTGTGCCCTGGAGATGCGAGATTTTCCTTTGGCAGCAGGAGGCACACACCCAGAGAATGCTGGAGCTGCAAGGGGAAAGGACCCACTTCCACAGCAGAGAAAAACAAAGAGGAAAAAGGCATACAGGTGGCCAGCGCTAAGGGACGCACCCAGCAAGCAGTGGGCCACTGCCACTGCCCCCAGCAGCTGTTTCTGCTGCAGCCCGAGAGGAACTCGGTGAGCCCGTCCCTGTTTGTGACTGCAAGCTCAGGATTTCAATCAATGCATTCCAGTAACCCTAAAGTGAGGAACTCTCCATCAGGAAACACACAGAGGTAAGGGCTAGGGCCTCCACCACGGCCCCTTGAGATGTCATAGGTGCACCATAAACACTCATGGGTGGAACAGTGTGTTGAATTAGAAGCAAATGAAACCCAAATGGGAAAGGAAGAGAAAATAGATTAGCAAATAGTCATGGAATAGTAAACAGGCTGCAGTATAATCAAAGCCTGTGTTAGAGTTTTCCTTTGTTATTCTTTTGTCCATCATTCCCTGACCTCTCCTCCCTGTCCCTGACAAAGCACAGACAAAAGGACCTTAGGGGCCAACCAGTACAGTCTGCCAAACTTGGCAAACAAGGAAACTGAGGCCTGGAATGGTGAGGCAGCCTGACATTTTAGAACTGAAAGACCAGCCCCAGGACTCCCACTGTGAAGCTTTTTCCCCTGTTCCACAGTACTTAAATTGTTACTTTAAAAGAAATTGTTTTCTCGCCCCTTGAGGGCAGTGGCGGTTTCACTGCTTTGGTGTAATACTGCTTGTTGGGAGGGATTAGGATCCTGGATGATTTCCCTAACCTGACAGTCACCAGCTCCCGTGCTCTCCTGGACCTGCTTGTGTTTTCCAGCAGGGAAGCCAGGCTCTTGTTACAGCTGCCGCTTGTCATCAGCCTGGGCCGGGTAGTATTTTGATCTTAACGATGCCTGTTTGTTTACTCTGAGCTAGTCTTAGTGTAAGAGTCACTTCTCTATGTACATAGAAACCGTTGTCCTTTATTGACAAAAGCCCTAGAGATGGGTCCCCATGTGACTCCCGGGTTCCAAGACCTGGCAGGCCACTCTGCTTGATCTTCCTCACTGTTGATAGCTCTGACATAGGAGCAGGACTGGAGAGAACAAACAAGTGGCCGAGGTGAAACATGGGGTGGTTAGTTAGTCCTGAGGGTCTCTTTGCCCCATGATAGAAGCTGCTTCTCCCTAATCTGTGCTGCCCAGCCGTATCTGGTGTCTGATCTCCCTTTGTTATTTGTTTCTTTTAGTAGCCCTAAGTCAAAGCAGGAGGTGATGGTCCGTCCCCCTACAGTGATGTCCCCATCTGGAAACCCCCAGCTGGATTCCAAATTCTCCAATCAGGGTAAACAGGGGGGCTCAGCCAGCCAATCCCAGCCATCCCCCTGTGACTCCAAGAGTGGGGGCCATACCCCCAAAGCACTCCCTGGCCCAGGTGGGAGCATGGGACTGAAGAATGGGGCTGGAAATGGTGCCAAGGGCAAGGGGAAAAGGGAGCGAAGTATTTCCGCCGACTCCTTTGATCAGAGAGACCCTGGGACTCCAAACGATGACTCTGACATGAAAGGTATGTCTATAAGATCTTTGAGACTCAGAGGGAAGTAGGTATTCCTGAGGGAAAGCCTCTGACATTTGGTGGAGGCCAGAGGGCCTAAAATCAGCCTAGTGGGGAGAGTGGGTCTCAGATTCAGGAGTTCTCAGGTTCATGATGGAACTCATTCTTCTCATTTTGCTACTAACCGAAGAATAGTTTGAAACCACCATGCTGAGGAGTTCTCACTCTTGAGGGTGCAGGTGGTTTAGGAGCTACGGTGGGATGTTTCACGGGCCTTACCGTGTTCTTATGCATGTTTCTGGCCTCCATACTGTTTGTACTTCGGTTTCAAGCTACAGTGTGTCGTGCCACTGGCCCATGCTGGAGCAGTTTTTCTGGCATCCCCTCCTCTTCTCTGTCAGAGTAATCGTCCAAGGCTTGAGTTTTGTGCTCTCTGGTTGCCACTTTGCCAGACGTGTAGACACAGAGGAAGCCTTAATGGCCCTGGCACTAGGCTGGGTTTGTCACAGCTGATTCTGGTGTGGCAGGAATGAGCGGCTACCAGATGTATTATAGATTTGGCAGGCACCAGAGAGGAGTGAGCCAGAAGGGGTATGGGACCAATGGCTGTGGTTTTAGGCTTTTTTCCTCCTAGTATAAGACCAGAAATCTTAACTGTAAGCCAGAACATGAAGTTAGTATTCAAGAATGGAAGGGTAATTCCCCAACCCAAATTAGAATGGAAACCTAGGTGGTTGCTCCTTCCTTCCTTCCTGCTGCCTTCCTCCCTCGGTGTTCTGAGTGACAGCACTGTGCTGGGCACTGGGGGCGCCCTGGTCAGCAAGGCAGGCATGCTTACTGTCCTCAAAGATTTGAGTGCACCTCAGAAGCTGATCATTAAACAAACAATTACAATGACATTTGATAAATGCTGAAATAAGAGAAGTTGGAGGGCTATGAGATCCATTAGCAAGGGCATGTGGTCAAGTCCAAGAGGTTTCAAAAAGGTTTCCAGGAAGGAGGGACGTTGACGCTAGTATCTGAAGGATGTATGATAGTCAAAGAAGTACGGAGGTGGGGGAAAAGTGTTTTATAATTGGTCATTTAGGGAGAAGAGTATTTGAAATTTTATGAGAAGGGAAGGCTTCCTCTTAAGCGAGGTACTTCCTTCTTAAAATTCTCAAGGTGGGTTTGTGTTGTGATGCTATAAATGCTGGCAGAAGAAAGGGAGTCATCTTCTTCGATGATGATGAGTCTTTTCATTCTTTTAGAATGTAATTCTGCTGACCACATAAAGTCCCAGGATTCCCAGCACACACCACACTCGATGACCCCTTCAAATGCTACAGCCCCCAGGTCTTCCACCCCCTCCCACGGCCAAACTACTGCCCCAGAGCCCACACCTGTTCAGAAGACTCCAGCCAAAGTGGTGTATGTGTTTTCTACTGAGATGGCCAATAAGTAAGTTGATGGCTATGCCTTGCCGTTGGGCATGGCTTGCGTGTTTGGGGGCCTGAGTTCTTATTCCGGTTGCACATGGAGACTTTTTTTTTGTTAACCCTCCTTGTGTTGTTATCACTTAAAGTTAGCAATACAGAAAGAGCTGAAATAAAACATAAAACCTCCCCAACCCCACTTTCCAGAGGCAACCAATGATGATTCTTCCTTAGCTTTCCTTTCAGAAATTTTTTTGTGCTTATACAAATATACATATATACCTTTTTTAAACACAGAAGAGATTGATCACACAATACACGCTTTTCTGCAGTCTGCTTACTGTTATTTTTTACATGACACAAGTAAAGTCCATTCTAGAATAAGTAGAAAAATATAACTAAAAATAAAAACCTCTGGAATTCACAGAGTAACCACTGTGAACATTTTGGTATATATGTTTCTTGTAAATGGACGAATCAATGGATTTTTATTTATTTATTAAAATTGTGATTATATCCTACATAGGGTTATCTGACCTTTTTCATTGTTGTTTTTTTCTTTTTCTTTTTTTTTGTGAGAAGGTCTCACTCTGTCCCCCCCGAGTAGAGTGCAGTGGCATCATCATGGCTCACTACAACCTCAAAGTTCTGGGCTCAAGTGATCCTCCTGCCTCAGCCTCCCGAGTAGCTGGGACTACAGGCATGTGCCACCATGCCTGGCTAATTTTTTTATATATATTTTTAGTTGTCAAGCCAATTTCTTTCTATTTTTTAGTAGAGATGGGGTCTCACTCTTGCTCAGGCTGGTCTCAAACTACTGAGCTCAAGTGATTCTCCCTCCTCAGCCTCCCAGAGTGCTAGGATTATAGGCGTGCGCCACCGTGCCTGGCTGCTTTCTGATTTTTTTTAACCCACTTCAGATAAAAAGTGAATATTGACAGCCTTAGATTATCATTAGGTGTTTGTGAGATTTTGTGGTTCCCCTTCTCGGGTGGGGATTTTGAACGAGGGTTGTTTGTAAAACACCTACCACAATGGATTGGTTTGAGGAGGAAATCTTGGTTTTTGGTTTTTGTTTTTTAATGCCTCTCTTGGGATTTGCTCACGGCTCTCTTTTAATTTCAGAAGTTTGATGGTAAGAGATAAACATAAATAAAGAAGCATGTTTGTCTTGATTTCTTCCCATTCAACATTTCTGATGGTTCTTCATACTCCTTCCTCTCCCCTACAAGTTCAGTCTGGGGTTAAAGTGCTTTGGAATTACAGTTAGTGAAATAGAAACAAGGTCTAGTGCATGCTGTCTCTTCTGTCTTCGCAGAGCTGCAGAAGCTGTATTGAAGGGCCAGGTTGAAACTATCGTCTCTTTCCACATCCAGAACATTTCTAACAGCAAGACAGAGAGAAGCACAGCCCCTCTGGTATGTTGTTTCTGAACTGGAATAATGGTTTAATGGTTCTACAGTGACTGCAGAGGAGGGAAGGTGGTGAATTCAATTGATAGGGAGATAGTCTTGATCATATGAGCTGCATTCTGGGCATTTAACCTGATTTTGGCATTGTGGAACATTGGGCATATCACACGTTTTTTATTTTCTGCTAGAATGCTGGTAGATTAATTCCTAGGGGGAAGAAGATGCAAAATATAAGAGGATATCTTAGGGTTTCCTCCATGTGACCATCTTTGGGAAAATCTGAATTCAGATTCTATGTACAGAGCAAGTTTTTTAAAAATAACACTCTCGAGTTAGTCGAAGAACAGAGAGAAAAAGCAACAACTAAAACTACAGGGCTGGAGTACGGGATGATAGTACCATAATCAAAGTCTCAGTGACTTTCAAAAATGATTCCTATTTATTTCAAAGTGAGAGGACCATAGAATGCTTTTAATTGCTTGGTATTTCCAAAATTTTAATAAATGTTAGTCTGTTTTCTGTCTGGATCCTAAGCACCTACTATAAACTCCATGAGAAAAAGCATACAGTGGATGTTTTAATGCATGTAGATTACCAAATTGAACCAAAAGATAATTCTTGTGTCTAGCAGTGTCAAGGTATTGAACCAAATGCTGTGGGGAATACTAAGAGGTTCAAGACACAGTCCCTGCTTTCAGAGAGCATAAAACCTAGTACTGGGATGAGTCTTAACCATGGGAAAAGTTAAATGACAATAAATGATCAAAATAACAATTCAAGATAAAAATAGATGCCATCTTTCCTAGTTTGTGTATCAGAGGTCTCCATCTCTATAGACATAAACAAGCTTGGGCTTTCCTAAACTTAGATAAAGAATTTCACGTTCCCTGTGAATCTCCACTACTCAAGGGTAGAGGATACATATAATCATACTTAAAATGCTTGTTGTCTTGGAATGCACAGGGTACATGCAACTCAAACCAACATTTTATTGACTTAATGACAGTTTTCAAATGCAGTTATCACCTCTATCTTCTCTGGCACTAAAATGAAATCAGAAAAGGAGTTAAGGAGGGAATTGGGAATAATCCATTGCTCCAAATCTAAAATGACAAAGGTGAAACTAAACGATTTCAATTGTCAAAGTCACTCTGTATGTAATCAGCACCCACCCACAAACTAACAAATGAAGCCTGACCAATAAAACCAAACTTAAAATGGCACTAGAAGGGGAGTTCACGTGACCTCCACACTCCAGTTAGAGAGTTGTGGACACAGAATACACTTTTAACTGTGCAGAGTCATACAGATTGAGCCGATCTTACCCACACAGGTCTTATCTAAATGTGCATGGGCACCTCCAAGTGAAACATTCGTGTATATATTCACAGAATGCAAACATTCAAAGATAAGTCTTTTTGTATGTACAACACAAACTGTTCATGTGCAGAGATACACATAATGATTCACGTACGTATTTGCACACAGGTAGACACATTCCAGAGAGTAGGTGGGAAGTTAAGTAAAAGCCTTAAGGGTTTGGAAATACAGATTGGATTAAGTGAACAAGTAGGAGTAGATGAACACCAAAAAAGGGATCTGGAGGCTGGCGAAAGATTTCTGAGACTGAGTCTGTACACCGGGCCCTTCTGGTCTTCGGTATCCTCTTAGTCTCCGCAGTGCTGTGGTTTAGACCCAAATATACACATCCCTCTTCCAGACACTCACGATGTCCGTGTTACCTCTTGTGAGTGCTTTTACCCAGAACGTAGTGTAGCACTGGTACGTAATAAATAATAATAAGGCATCGGCCGGGTGCGGTGGCTCACGCCTGTAATCCTAGCACTCTGGGAGGCCGAGGCGGGCGGATCGCTCAAGGTCAGGAGTTTGAAACCAGCCTGAGCAAGAGCGAGACCCGTCTCTACTAAAAATAGAAAGAAATTAATTGGACAACTAAAAATATATAGAAAAAATTAGCCGGGCATGGTGGCGCATGCCTGTAGTCCCAGCTACTCGGGAGGCTGAGGCAGAAGGATCGCTTGAGCCCAGGAGTTTGAG